>PVIR01035775.1:0-16219 GCA_004026965.1 Petromus typicus | reverse complement strand
TCCCCGGTAACCACATAACAATACTGGGCGTGGAGACTCACCCCAGCGGCAACCAGTACCACATACCAGTGCCGGGCGTGGTGGCTCACGCCTGTAATCCCAGCACTCGGGAGGCAGAGGCAGGAGGATTGCTGTGACGTGAGTTTGAGGCTGAGCTCAGGGCCAGCCTGAACCACAAAGTGAGACCCTGTCTCAAAAAGCCTTAAAAAAAAAAAAAAAAAGTCGGGATATATAGTTAGTAAGCTGAGACCAAATTTCTCAAAATTTGTCATGGTAAAGAATGAAGGAACTGAGGGCCGGGGATTTAGCTCAGTGGTTCCGGCGCATGTCTTGAAAGCACAAGGGCCCGGGTTCGATCCCCAGTAACCACATACCATTCTGGGTGTGGAGACTCAGGCCCAGCAGCAATCAGTACCACACACCACAGTGCCAGGCGCGGTGGCTCACGCCTGTAATCCCAGCACGCGGGAGGCAGAGCCAGGAGGATCGCTGTAATGTGAGTTGGAGGCTGAGCTCAGGGCCAGCCTGAACCACAAAGCGAGACCCTGTCTCAATAAAACCTTAAAAAAAAAAAAAGAATGAAGGAACTGAACACAAATGGGACCAGTGGGAAAGTTAGCAGAGTGATAGATTTGTCCAACCACACTGACCATTACATTAAACACATTGTCTCAATGCTTTGGTTAAGAGAGGTTACTAAATTATATTAGAAAGCAAAATCTGGTGTGAAAACCAAAATTGTAAATAAGGACCAAAATATATAATAGGTGTTAGGAAACGGGAAGAAAATGTTCAGATGGGATGGGGAGAGGAAAGAAGGAAGAGACAAGGAGAAAAGAGAATTTTTTTAAAAAGCAAAAATCCAGTTGTATCCTGTATAGAAGAACTCCCGTTTAAAGTTTCAGACAGATGAGAAGTAAGCAGATGGGAAAGATACAGTATACAGTGCAGTCACTAATTAAAAGAAAGTTGGTGGGGTAAAGAGATAAGTCTTCCATATAGAAGAATTTCAGATAATATCTGTGAATACTTTTCTTTCTAGGAAAGTATTTATACTTGTATATGAGTGGGACTTAGTGGTTTACTTCTAAAAACTGGGGAATGTAAAGGTGTAATTACAACTTTAGTGGAAAAATAAACAAACACCACCGTAACCAAATAATCAAATTTAACATCACCAGTGATGCCTTGTGACTTCTGTGTAACCACTAATGTGATATCATGAGAATACTTTAACTCAGTGAAATTCTTTCAAAAAACTTATTTAATCATGACAAGTTTCAGATAAACTCAAGTTTTGGGATAGTCTATAAAATATTTGACAAGTACTTCATAAAACTGTCAAGATCATAAAGAATGAAAAACTGAAAAAAATAATCATAGACAAAAGAAGACTAAATGTTAAGATTAAATGCAATCCTGGAATCTGGGATTACTTCTTGGGAGACAGTAAAGATCTGTCAGTCATTCTTCTTAGCTTCTATTAGTAAAAAAACTTATGGAAATCACAATAAAGTTTGGCGTTTATTTACTAGTTATGTACCAACATCAGTTTCTTAGTTTGGAACAAATGTGCAATGATAATATAAGCTACATTAGAAGCATCTGAAACTGATTATATGTTTACTTTTTGTACTTAACTTTGCCACTTTCTATAAATAAAAATTTCAAAATAAATGTTTGGTTTTTAGAAAAGAAATAAGGAATTATTATTATGCATATCTTTACGATTATAATTTTGGTAAATTAGGTAAAATGAACAAATCACTTCTACATAAATTATAGAAGGTAACTCATGAAGTTTTTTTGAGTAGTGTTAGTTCTGTTAAAAGTTTTTAAATTTATTGTAAAGTTTCCCTCAAAGAATACTCCAGGCCCAGATAGCTTCACTAGTTAACTTTTATCAGACATTAAGAACTAATACAATTACAGACTTTTTTTTTTTTTGAGACAGGGTCTCACTTTGTAGTTCAGGCTGGCTCTGTGCTCAGCCTCCTGCCTCTGTCTCCCAAGTGCTGGGTATGAGCCAACACACCTGGCACTGTGGTATGTGGTGCTGGTTGCTGCTGGGCGTGAGTCTCCACACCCAGTATTATATGTGGTTGCCGGGGTATCGAACCCGGGCCCTTGCGCTTGCAAGACAGGCACTGGAACCACTGAGCTAACTCCCCGGCCCTACACAGACTTTTTAAAAGAATAAAAGGAAAAGAAGGCAATGAGGTCAGCATTATCCTACCATGAAAACTGAACAAAAAATATATATGAACACTAGACTACAAACTAATGTACCTCATAAATATGGATAAAAGTATCCTTACAAAATATTAGCAGACAATCCAGCAATCTTATCAAAAGGATAATGTACTATGATCAAGTGAATTCAGTTTGTCAAAATAGGGCTGGGCCTATAGCTCAGTGGCACAGCATCTGCCTGCCAAATACAAATTCCTGAGTTCAGTCTACAGAACCAAAAAAACAAAGCTAAATATTTGAAAGTCAATCAATCCATGTAACTGATTAAAAAGGAAGTCCATATCAAGACATATGCAAAAGGTTTGGAAAGATTCAACACGTACTCATCTGAAAGCTCTGAACACACTGGAAATCCCCATTGTAGTAGAACCAACTAAGAAGGACCTGTAGCTTACAGCATGCCTGGTGGAAAAAGACTGAGTGCTTTCCTCTGGATTATGGGACCAGACAAAAATGTCTCCTTTTCCCATTTTTATTCAGCATTGCACCAGAAGTTCTAACCAGCTCACTAAGACAAAGAGCAGAAATGAAAGTCCCAAAGATTTCAGAAAAAAAATAATAAAATTGTCTTTATTCAGAAATGATTGTGGATATGGAAAATCTTAAGTCTGACAAATTTAACAAGGGTGCAGGATAAGGTCAGTCTACAAAATTCAAATGTACTTCTGTATGCTTGTAATGAGCAATTTAAAAATGAAGTTTTTTAAAGTACCATTTAAAATAGCATACAAAACACAAAATACTTGAGAATCAATTTTAACGAAAAATGTGAAAGATTTGTATGCTGCAAGCTTTAAACATTTGAGGAAAAATTTGAAAGATCTAAATAAATGGAGAGATATTCCATGTTTTAGATTGAAAGACTAAATATTTTTTACTCAATGTTTTAAGATGTTAATTTTCCCTAAATTGATCTATAGATTCAATATAATCCCAACCCAAATTCCAGATGGCTTTTTATTTTTTTTTAAACTTGACAAGCTGGTTCTAAAATGTATATGAATATGCGAAAGAACTAGAATAGCCAAAACAACATTGAAAAAGATAGATGAAGTTGTAAGACTTATATTACCTGCCTTTAAGATTGACTGCAAAATTACAATAATCAAGCCAATATAGGTAGATATTTAAGCCAATAGAATAAAATAAAGTCCAGAATTAGATCTAGACATAAGTAGACAGTTGATTTTCAATAATTATGCCAGAATAATTCAACAGGGGAAGGAGGGTGGTTTTTAGATGGAATATTTTTCCCAAAAAATGTGCTGAAACAACTGGGTATCAAGGGGGGGGGGGAATGTGAACCTTGACTTTAACTTCATAAAAAGATTAGCCCAAAATAGATTATAAACTTAAGCATAGAAGCAAAAACTGAAAAATTGCTAGAAGAAAATATAGGAGAAAAACTTTATGAACTTGGAATAGACAAAGATTTCTTAGGGCACAAAAAGGATACATCATAAAATAAGTGATAAAATGGACCTCATAAAAGGTAAAAAAATATATATATCTTCAGAAGACATCATTTAAAATATGAAGAGACAAGCCACGGACTGGGAGAAAATATTATCAATAGTTATATTCACAAAAGATTTTTATCTAGACTATAAAGAAGCCCTAAAACTTAATAATAAGAAGGCCAAATTAAAATAGGTGAAAGACTTGAAAAGACATATCATAGAAAAGATGTTCAGATAATAACCAATCACATGAAAAGAAAACCCAGCATCATAAGAGGGTACAAATTAATTCTACAGTGAAATATCACCGTATACCCACTAGTATGTCTATAAGGCTAAAAATTCCATTTACTATGTATCCAACCAGTCTGATTCCTAGGTGTTTACCTAAGAAAGGAAAATTTGAATACATAAATGCATGTATGTGAAATTTTTTAGCAACTTCATTCATAACGTCCCAAATCCAAATGTCTTGTAACTGCTGAATATATAGCACCTATGAAATGGAATACTGCTCAGCAATAAGAAGAAATTTCAAATAGACCCAGCAAAATGGATGAATCAGAAATGCATTGTGATAAGTAAAGGAATCCACTCATCGATATTCTGAAACAAGCAGTGCTATATGGAACTCACGTGAGTGGTTGCCAGAATTGTGATGTTTCTCAAGGGAAACTTGGTTGGTGACAGAACCGTTCTGTATCTTCATTCTGATGCATATACCCGTTTTTCACAATCCATAGAACTTATCACTAACGTGATGAATTTTCATATAAGTATGTCATACATCAATAAAGTTGACCTTAAAATGTATGGAAATTGATGAGACCAAGTGCTGTCAAAGAAGTGGGACAGTTTATTTGAAACTTCTGTTACTGTTCCTGGGAGTAGAAAATGGCACAGCTGCTTTGGAAAACAGCTTGCAATTTATATGAAATTAAACATAGGCCCATCCCGATATCCAGCAATCCCACTCCTAAGTATTTACCAAACAACAGTGAAAATGTAAGTCCAGTAGGCCTGTTCATGAGTGTCAGTGGTAGCTTTGTTATAGTAAATAGTAACAGGAAATAATCTAAATGGAAAATGTTAGATAGACAGACAATGCATTATATCCCTTATTTCTTTTATTGGTGCATATCACAACAAAAAAAATGAGTACTTCCATATAACAGTTTGATCATTTCCACCCGCATTACCTTCCTTGCCCTTTTCTCTCCCTTTCCTGTATTCCCTCCCTCTTCCCTAAGTCTTCTTTCTACCCCTCTTTGTACAAATGAATCTTATTACGCACTGTACACTAAGCAAAAAGTAGTGTATGGTTTCATTTGTGTAAAATTGTAAAAGAACAAAAGCTAGTCTGGAGGAAATAGTCTGAGGGAGAGTACATCACTGGTCGCCCTGGGCTGTGGGGAGAAGACTGTACCTTTTCGGTGAAGGAAACAGTCTGTTTCTTTATTGTAGTAGTGGATACATAGCTGTATACATCAGACTGTCCTTTTAGAATGTATACATTCTGCTGAATCTAAGTTATGATTTAAGTTTTGAAAAGAGGCCTGGAAATTAATTTTAGGAAAGGTTCAAGTACTGCGTAACATTTAGAAGAGCTCTCCTGATTTCTCATGATTTATGAACATGGGCAAAAGGTAGCTTTGAAGGCAGGATAGCTCTAGCTTTCTCCTTGCTGCCCAGACAATTGAGTCTCCCAGTCTATACTCTTGTCTGTTAGCTTTCTCTTTGAAGGAGTAGGGAAGCTGACACAGTTAATGCCTTCAACTTTGCTAGTTTCCATGAAACTCGCACATACATTGTTTTCACTGACAATATTACATTGTTTCTTAGCTGTGGATTTTGGAAAAGAAATATGGCAAAAATACTCTGTCTTTTATTGATCTGGTGGCCTGTTTACAGACTTTGTGTCTATCTCGAGCTCTGGCCAGAGTTTCTTCATGCCATGTTTTTCCCAAAGCCCAGAACACTCAGTCTCTGGAGTGGTGCCAAGGGCTCCTGCACACCGTGTGGAGTCCTGCCCCTGCAAGTCAGTGGTGCGTGTATCCCCGAGGCAAACAACTAGGTGTTCTTGTAGGTTTGATCCTTGTGCTGTGTTTATGCATATGTCATCCATGTTCCCTAATAGGATTCTGTCAGTTCATTCAACAGATGTTTCCTGAGCCCCTACTGTGTGCCAGGCTTTGTACTGGCTAAATGGTTACAGAGATGATTGAGACCTGGTCCTTATTCTCAGGGTTAGTAGATGGGCTCATTGACAAGCAGGTCTGCCAGTCTTGCCCCAACTCCTCTGGCCCCAGCCCATCCTCTGTGCTATAGATGAAGGCATATTCCAGAATATGAACTTGATTTAAAGCCCTTTAGTGGCTCCTCATTGTTTTGTGGTTGAAATTGAAGCTCCATGACATTGTTGCCTATCATCTAGTCTCTGTTTGTCTCTCCTGCCTCATCTCTTGGCATTCTTCTCCCTACCGTTGCTGTACTTCATTCTACCTGCAGCTTTGCTGCCATTCACAGGAGCCCCAGACATTTTTGGTTCATTGTGTCCCAAATGGGCAGATATATATGCAGTTCAAAAATAAAAATCATTCATACTTTATCCATTCAGTTTTATAGGCATGTACTCGGTGTGTTGGGCCATAGGGACACTTGACATGTAAGAAACAGTAATTGTTCCTGGAATAGGAGAGGTGAGCACAATTGGCACAGGGAAGTGAGGCTGGAGATATGAACACAAGCACAGTATGGCTTGACAGGAAGTGTTTGTTTCATATAAAACGCAGGGTGTGTAGCTGGGACAGAGGTGAGACCAGAGAAGTAGACAGAAGGAACCAGATCAGATGTGGTCATAAAGTCAGGCTTAGACTTCATATTTTGGGCAACAGGGAATCAATTCAGACACTGAAGCTAGGGAACAATGTGATAAGGTCTGTACACTATTGATGAGTCCAGGTTAAGAATAGGGTTTTGAATCCTACCTCCTATTGTTTCTTTGACTCCTAGAATCTGAACAAAGCTTCCTTCCTCCCAAATCTACTGATACTGGACTTGGAGTAGAGGGATAGTTTGCATAAGGAAGTCTAATCAATATCACTTCTGACAAGTGTCTAGTTGTTCATCCTTCATACTTTTAAGGAACTGTCTGTCCATCTCTTTCTGAATGGGGCCGCACGCCATGAGTGTCCAGTTCATGACTTGCACATCTCATGCAGGAAAGGAAGAAGCATTGCAGTCCAGTGAGCCTTGCCCTGTGCGTGTGCATATGATTTGTCAACAATCATGGAGTTTATGGGGCTTCATTAAAGATGGTGGGCCAGGAGCACTGTGGGACATCAGAAGAGACCTCAGCAGTAAACCACAACTCCAAGCTCTGGAATGCAGTAAATGTTTAAGAGACTTCCTTCCTTTCATTACTGAATTTTACTTTACTTTTATACCAGTAAAGAGTTGTGTTTTATTGGTTGAAATTTCTTGATTCCGTTTTCCCCAGGTCTGTTTAAAAGCTACATTTTATCTTTGAGGATGTTTGGCCCGTGGTAGAGGAAGTGCTGCCAGCGAATTCAATTAACTGGCAGAGCTCACAGATATTGTACACGGATTTCTTTTTTTCTTCTTTTTCACAATTGCTACATAAACACAGCTGGGTTTAATATTCGTCGTAACAGAGATTTAACTTGAATCATTTTACTTTGGGTAATTAATGCTTGGAATCTTGGTTCCTTTGCGTTCATTTGTAATCCTCTGCATTTCTTTACTCTAGCTATCTAGATAATGAAGTGTGCTCCACTAGGTCTTTGCCCTGCCTTAAAACTGCTTAATATTTGGCCGTTCCCACTAGAGAGCAGATGCTTTTCTTTGCAAGAATTGAATTTCTGTCAGCTCTTTTATGCATCATGTGTTTGGAACTGTAAGTGGATCAAGTTGTTCATCACAGCAGGGACACTGTGAAACACATCTATTATACACACTTCCCACCCCCCCCTTCCTGTTTTTCCCCCTCCCCCGAGGAGGTGGAGATGCCCAGATCCCCTTGGGAGAGATCTCACTCTGTGTGGATGTATCCATGTGATCCACCGTGAATCCGGCCTGGCTGCTTTCCTGAGCATGGAAACCTATATCCATTCAGGCCAGTATTGTTGCTGAGGCAAATCCCACTTTTATCTTTGTAAACACCAACCACTTCATTTACTCCCAAATACACACTGAGTTTGGGTCACTAAATAAACCCACTAGGCTTAGCATAATGAGTGACACTTCAGTAATTGATGCCCTAGAAAATGTTAATTGTGAACTCATTATTCTTTTTTATGCTAAAATTAAGGCTGAGGTAGATTGGACTTTGAAACAGGGCTAGTGTGGAATAATAGTCACCATCTATTAGGCTCCTACTGTGTGCCAGGCACTGTTCTAGGGGCTTTGAAAATCTTGACATTCAATCTACATAATAATCCTGCCAAAAAAGGAAGGGAAGGTACTTTCTCCACTTGTTAAAGATGAAGAAGCTAAGTAATCTGCCCAGAAGCATGTAGATAGTAATATCCAGCAGATGAGACAGAGTTTGAAATGAGATGTCTGAACCCAGAGTATGTCAGTGTACTGTGGAGTCAAGTACCCCCGTCCTCTAGGTTCATAGGTTCATTTGAGGCATTGGTTTATCCCACGTTCATTACACATTGGCATTGCTTCATTTGCGTTGTCCTACACCACATCAAGTCTCAAGGCCAGTGGCATTTGTGAACATCTTTGTAGCCATCTAAATCAGAACTTCAAGGGCTGGTTAGAATACAGTAGTTTAGTTTTGCTTTTCCTCCTGAGCTCAGTACAGTGTAATCCAAAGTCCCAAAACAAGCTCCCATTTTCTTGCAGTTTTATTTGTGAATTTCAGTTTCTAGATTCAGCTCTGAATTGACTAAAATTTCCAAATCTGTATGGTTTTGTTTGTCTACGTGGCTTATAAAGCAAATCATCTTCTTGATGATGTTCCTGCTGCAATGTGCTCATCTTTTGGGCCTTAGGATTGTGATTCTGAGTGCAGAAGTGCATCTTGGTGCATTTTTAATAGATGTCATTCAGTTTGCAGGAGTCATCGTGGGATGTTCACATGTCTGAGTGAAAAAACTGCTGATCTCCAGAATTAATTATAGTCAAATGGAAAGGTGGCTTTTGCTTATAAAAATAAGAGTCATTAGTCTCTAGGTAAACATTTTTAGTTATGATTAACTTCATTTATTCTCTGAATACTTTTCACTAGAGTCAGGCATTAGTGTCTTGGCCTATTAGTAATGGAGTACCTCACTTATTTTTGCCTTGCAGTCCATTTTGTTGTTGAAAGATGCCACTAGGTTTTTGTTTTTGTTTTTGTTTTAAATTGGTTTAGGCTATGTGGTTTAAAAAAAATGGATAACGTTCTTTTTGCAAGTGTCTCTGTTTTTTCAAAGGTAACTTACATTTTTATTTTGTGTGTTCTGTTTGCAAGAGAATGCTTCTTGGTTTATTCATGTTGACAACTGAAAAGCCTTAGACCTAATTAAAAGAATTTCCACAAGCACCTTTACTGAACCATTTCATTACGCGGCACTGCACAGATTGCATTGTGAAACATGGTGATAGTTTAAATCTGACCTTTAATCCTGAACTGCCAGAAGTATGGGGAGGAAACCCTTCTTTGAAAATATTCCCCAGATATATGTATGTATATATATATATATATGTGCATCACATATTTTGTTAGAAATATCTTTTTATTGAATTACTCCCTAATAATATAAATGCACATTTACTTTCAATTTAGATCTCTTAGGATCCTGTAGTTTGGGTTGGATTTTCTAGGTGCATTAGTGTGTGTGTGTGTGTGTGGTGTGAAAACTAAATTGTTTTATAGGAAAAACAAAGATAATTTACTTGCTGTGAAAAGGAGAAAAGTATTTGGGGAAAGGTGAATTTTATAAAGAAAAATGTAAAAACCTTTGTTATTCTGTGTTTTTCAAATGCAGAGATACTCAGATTAAATGCATGGGAAGAGGCTGGAGTGCATGGGTGCGTGTAGGACTCCTCCTGAGCTTTCTTCAGCAGATAGTGAAAATGAGGCCTTTTTGTTTTGTTTTGAAATTACACTTTTTTTTTACTCTAAGAATGTCATTCTAAGGATTTGAGAGTTTGTTCATAGAATGCTCAGCAGAACCATTACTGCACATAGCAAAGTAGCCATTCACATAATGAAAATTGATTCTTTTGTCTGACAGAAGCTGCTTAGATTGTAACACTTACCACTGTAACTTTGTGACTTCTATGTGGCCCGTGAGTTGTCAGGAGAGAAGGAAGGAGCAGAGACCAGGGCCCTGAGGGTCATTGCCAGCCCCAGTTTGGAGCACCACATAACTAGCACAGCTCTACCCTCCCCACCTCACCATGGAGAACCAGGATCTTTAAGGGGAAATAGGATGCAGAAGAAGCAATTAAAGCCAACTGAGATTAAGGTCCAACCATGCTCTCAAGAAAGAAATAGAAAAGCAAGGAAGGAATGAGAGAAAGCAGTAATGGAGATATATTAAGTCAGGGGAGACATAAGCTTGCTGGTCTAAGAAATCCTGACAATGAGAATTCATGGCATAGCAGACTTTAGAGTAAGGTGGACTTGAGCTGGACTTCGGTCAGCTTCTTGCAATGCTGTCTGTGTGACATGGATTAAATCTTACTCTCTCCGTCCATGTGGTGGACCTGACTGTGTCTGCCTATCCCAGTTGTCCTGGAATGTTAATACAGCCCTACATATGGAAACACCTGGCATTTGGAAACTAGTGAGGTCCTAGTGCTCCCAAAAACTCACTAGAAATAGTATAGCCTGATTGCCACAACATATCCAGAGCTGTTGCTTTAGGCTTGGGGTAAGAGTTAATGAAGGCATAGGTTCGGGCACCATACCGCTTTTCACTGCTAAGATGAAGAGAGCCATGGGAGCCCTGAGGATTCAAAACAAGTCAGTAGCACTTTTTGCCCAGTGCGGACCCAGACATGCCCCAGGGGATTTTGGAACAAAGCCTTGGTCTAGTTTTTGTGGAATGGAAGAATCAGTCAGTTTGCCTTAGTCCTAAAGAGGAAAGGAAAATGTGGTTCTGTTGCCCCTCTGCAGCTGCTGCTGTGTGTCTGAATTGCCAGACAAACAAAATATTTCACTCATTTCTGACACCCAGCAGTCAGTGCAGTTCCCACGGGAGAGAAACCCGGGCCCTTGCACAGGTTGACCTGAGCCAGACTTGTAGAAGAATGGGGTGTCTGGTCAAGGTGCAGTGCCCACACTGAGGATCAGCTTGGCCCCACCTTCCTTAACTGTTTTGTTTATTAGAAGAGACAGAAGTGAGTTGGCCTGTTGCAGAATGCACCACTGCAGAGTGCTGTGTGACTGTTAAAGGAACAGCGAGCATATGCAGTAGGGGAACCTTGGTCAAGCCTGTGGGATCAGATGCAGGAAGTGACACTCAAGCAGACCTGAAAGTGAGTAGCACTTGACCTGGGGCCCTGTGCTGTCCAGAACGGTAGCCACTAACCACATGTGATTACTTAAATTTAAATTTAAGTATTTGGCTAAAATAAAGTAAAGCTTCTAGCTTCTCAGTCACACTAGTCACATTTTAAGGGCTCAGAAGCAGCTGTGTTATACAGCAATGGACCGAAGACAGATTATTTCCATTATTGCAGAAAGTTCTGCTGGGCATTTCTGAATTCCAGGCAAAGCTATAATGGTGGATGAGAGAACTCCAGCCAGAGAAGAAGAGCATGTCCTGTGCTTAGGGGAAGACCAGTGAGACTAACATCAAGAAGGGGTGTGAGGCCTCACACCTGAAAGAGGCTGTGACCAAACCGCACGAGTCCTTGCAGGTCACACTGGCACTTTAGTCTATACCTAAAAGTGATGGAGAGGTGCTGAAAGATACGAGGTGCCAGCTCCATTGGAAAGAAGTGAATATGAATGTCTCAGATGTGATACTTAATAGGCCATCCCTTACTCTGGAGGCCCCCCACACTGCAGCCAACTGATGAAGAAGTAAACCTATATTTTCTGAACACTACTGTGTCTTTTGCAAGGGTTTTCTTCATTCTTTTGTAAGCTGCTGGTACATGAAGGACCAACGGGATGGTGGTAGATGTTATAGCATGAAACCCCCTTTGGAAGTCGTGATAAGCTCCTCTGTGGCTAGCTTGTGGAAGCTCAGCCCCGAAGTCCTCAGGAAGTAGGCGCATGCTCATCTGTGGGTCTCTTTTCAGCATATCCCAGCACAGGAGTACATAGACAGAGTGTGAACAAAGGAGTGGGCTCATGGGCCTTGAAAGAGAAATGTTGGTGCTAACAAGAGAGTTGGATATTTTCTTTTGAATAGAGTTTGTCAGAGACAATCATAAAAAATATCCCAGGCTTAGAAAGGGCTTCTGAGCCTCTGAAATCAAGTAGAAGATAAAAGTAGAAATGGAATTTAAGCCAAGCCCACAAAAGCCTTTGGAATTTGAACTTTAGTGTAGATGTTAGCAGTAAAAGACCTCTAAAAGTTTCAGAAGGAAGTGATATGATTCAGCCTCTTGTTTTCAGAAGATAATTCTGTACCTAGAATGGGTTAGACCAAGAAAAGAAAAGAGCTTGTCTACTATTGCAGTAGTTCAGGTAAAATGTAAAATCAGAAATAGCAAAACAAATAAGCAGACACTCTGTTATGTCTGTTTTCCATTTTACATCCATTACATTTTAACCCTCACCATGTATGTAAGTTACAGGTGCCTCATTTTACAACAGAGGAACTTAACCTCAAAAGTTTCAGAAAGTAGAGAGCCAGGCTTCCTCTCTTAGACCTAGTGTATGACTCCAACACTGGGATGGAAGGGGCAGTGAAGCCGAGAGACCTGAGAGGTAGGTGACTGGTAAAGGAGATACAGGAAGCAGGGTGGGGAAGGGAGAGACAGTGCTGCATTCATTCCTGTCCCTGTTGAGTTTGTGGTGTTGAATAAGACTGGTCTGTTTATTCCTTTTAACTCATTCAGCATCCAGAGGTTCATTTCTTTGCAGTTGTGGTTGTATCTTAGCAGTGCCCTTCAGAAGGGGAATGGATGAATATCAGTTTCTCCCCTAGTCTTGAGCTCAGTTTGTCCTAGAAATTAATCATCAAATGATACGATCCTGGGCTGGGGATTTAGCTCAATAGTTCCAATACTTGCCTTTCAAGCGCAAGGTTCCAAGATCAGTCCCTGGTAACCACATACAACAGTGCTGAGCCTGGTGACGCACGCCTACCAGCAATCAGTACCACACACCACAGTGCCAGGCGTGGTGGCTCACGCCTGTAATCCCAGCACTCAGGAAGCAGAGGCAGGAGGATTGCTGTGAGTTTAAGGGTCACCTGGACTACATAGTGAGCTCAGGGCCAACCTGATCTACAAAGTGAAACCCTGTCTCAAAAAAAACAAAGATGTGATCCTAAACTTCCCTCCCAGCAGAGGTTCAGCCACTGGAAATGCCTTTAATGATGTTGAAACATTCACTCATTTGTTCTTTCACTGAGCAGAAAGTGCCGAATGATTACACTGAGCCAAGCATGTGCTAGGAGCTCACAAGTCAGCAGCAAAGGTAGTAGACTGCAGCTCACGGTAAAACCCCTACTCAGTACGAGGGACCTTTACCTCACAGTCAGAGGAGGCACAGATGGGGGACATCTGGATTCCTCTTTTGCTTACCTCAAGGCAAGGGATAATTTGACTATTAAAGAAAAATACCTCATTTTAATTCTTTACAATAAAAGTAACATATGCTTTTTTATAAAGGATAATCAAAACAATCAAGTGCATAAAAAAGAAAGTGAAAGCATCCTTACATGGTTAAAATTTGATGCATGATGTTTTAGATTTTTACTACATACATATATATTTATATATGATTTTTAAATGATTCATGTTGTACATATTACTGTACAACCTGCATCTTCTCCCATTTGATAGCATTTCACATCAGTTCATAGAGTCCTACCACTAGCAGCCTTGCAGCATTTTATTGTGATGTTGTGGTATAATTTATTTAATGAGCCCCCATTGGTAGATGCTTGGATGGTCTTTCAAAGAGTGAATGGATGCTCACAAGCATGACAGAAAGAAACAGGAGACGATCGTGCCTGCGTTATTGGTATGAGAATGGGCTGAGTGGGAGAGCAGTTCAGTATCAGTCATGTATAATGCTACAGGGTGCAAATGAGACCGACCAGGAAGCCTGCATAGTCTCTAGGGAAGCTGGTTTTTGTGAAGGTGACCCTGGTGAAGGATGGGGCAATGAGGAGTTCAGTGGAGGATTGAGATGATCAGATTTGGATCTTTCCAGGATTAGTAGGATAGCTATACATAGGTGACTTTAGGAAAAACTGAAAACAGAAAGCTTGCTAGAAAACTCACTACACACCAGTCTGTGCCAGAGAGAATGGATGGAACTGTGCCTTGCTGGGCCGAGGTGATGGGCACTGAGGGGTGCAGGGAAAAGAGTGGAGTTGGGCATTTGGCCCAGGAGTCTGGCTGGTGGCACTGCAGTACCCAAGATGACGCGGAAGCAAGGAAGAGAGCTCTAGAGAGGAGATGAGGAGCTCAATTTTACACTCTTTCTTTTGTTTGTTGTCTTCCTCCTTTGACCCCCGATTAAAGGATGAAGCGATCCTTACTGACATTTCCAGTGCCCCCCGGTTGCCCCTAACAAACCCCAGTTGTAGTGATTTGACCGGCACCCCAGTATTCAGGGCAAGTTCAGCTTTAGATGTATGACAGTGGGTTATTTAAGCCTTACATTTTCTTCCCTCGCTTTTATTTAAAGGACAAAATGCTATCACCAGCTATCAGATGCACGTAGACTTGCAGTTTCAAAGTTTGAAGTGCTGACAGGTCAAGACAAAAGCTTCTCTACATCGAGAGATGAGGGGGGTCTTCAGAAGTCTTGGCCTAGGTGGTCACAGGGGCATCCGGAACCCAGGACCCCTTGGCTAGCTTGAAACCAGCAAGGGCTGGCAGGAAGGAGTGCTCCCCCGTATTTGCTCAGTTACAATAGCGGCTCCTTCTTTGTGTAACATGGTAATGAGGCCATTAGGAGAGGCTCACCTGAAGTGCAGCTCGTGAATCCAAGGTAATTAAACACCTCCTGAACGAAAGAGAAAGGCCAGCGAAGGTTAAGTGAGGAATAATCTGCAGCAGCACAGGTGGCCCAAGGCCTTTGAGGAACCAGAAGACGAGCAACAGTGGCCTGCACTGTTTCAAAGGCTGGAAATGTCACCTTCGTCCCCAAGAGGGGCAGGATTTTCATTACTGGGGGGGTGAGGAATGAATAATATTTTTAACACTTTAATACATTTCTTAAGGTCCACAGCACAGTCTGCCTCTCAGGAGCTCTCGCCACAGTGGCACTAGACTCAGGGGTCTAGGAGTGGGAGGTCACAGCAGACCAGTGACATACACCCAGTGTTGAAGCAGACGACAACCTGCTCTCAGAGGACAGTTCTCCCGGCTCACCTTCCCCTCCCTGCACGTTCCCTTCGCTCCTGTCCTCCACTCGGCTGGCAGTGCAGTGGCGTTTCCACATACTGGGCAGCCTGTATTGGCGCTTGCCGTGAGTCTGGCCTTGTGCTGTGTGGCTTCATGTGTCCTTTCAGCTTGTCTTCACCACATAAAATCTGGTCAGGGAGGATTTTTGCTATTTAGATTCTTGCCTCAAAGTCACTGATGTTTCCACACAAAAAGCATGTATGTGAATCCCCATGGCAGGTTTTTTTTGAGACAGGGTCTTGCTTCGTAGTTCAGGCTGCGCCTGAGCTCAGCCTCAAACTCATATCACAGCAATCCTCCTGCCTCTGCCTCCCGAGTGCTGGGATTACAGGCATGAGAGCCACCATGCCCAGCACTGTGGTCTGTGGTACCAATCACTGCTGGGCGTGAGTCTCCACACCCAGTATGGTATATGGTTACCAAGGATCGAACCTAGGCCCTTGCACTTGCAAAACAAGCGCCGGAACCACTGAGCTAACTCCCCGGCCCCCATGGCAGTATTAATAATGGCCAAAAGGTAGAAACAGCCCAAATGTTCATCACCTGGTGAGCAAAGAAATAAGATGTGGTATCGCCATGCAAAGGAATATTGTTCGGCCATAAAAGGAATGAAGTGTGAAGATATGCTACAACATGGATGCAGATTTTTCATAATAACGTTATGCTAAGTAAAAGCATCCAATCATAAAAGACTACCTATTATATGACTGTTTCCATTAAATGTCCGCTATTGGCATGTCCATGGAGACAGGAAATTCATGGTTGTCAGGGATGAGGTGGGGATAGAACTGGTGAGAAATGGGAAGTGACAGCTAATGAGTATGCAATTTCTTTTGGGGATAATGAAAATATTTAGAGTTAGATAATAATGATGATTTCTAGTCTTCTGATTACACTAAAAACCACTGAACTATGCATTTTAAATATATGGGAAATATATAAAG
>PVIR01035774.1:0-16373 GCA_004026965.1 Petromus typicus | reverse complement strand
ACTTCCCCCAAAAATGGAAAGTAAAAGCAAGCAAAAATTCTATTACCGTAAAGAAGCAATTTTATTCTGCACCTCCTGATTAATTTTTAGCTCTTCTCCAGGTCCACTTTCCTTATGAATAGGCTCTGTTGTTAGTCCCGTAACCCAGCCTGTAGAGATGAATTGCAAGCATGCACCAGTTAGTGCTGCTGGTGTCAAGAGATACAATCATGTAGCAGAAACCCCAATATATACGTATTGAGCCCTAGGGCATCTTAAAAAAATAAAACAAAGTTAAGTTTAAAAATATTCAAATCATAAAATACTTGTACATTTTGTGATACTATTTTCTGTATGAAATACTATAATACTATAATTAAAGAAGTCTTTCAATTCTTAACAATTTTAGTTTTAAAATACAAAAGAAATCAGCATATTCTAGAAATTTCAAAACATCTGACAAAGACTTTTAAAAATTATTTTCATGGAAATTTAAACTCTTAAATGAGAGTTAGAATGCAAAAATGACCTATTCAAAAGCAAGCACATTTTATAAGAAATGCACATAGTCCAAAACATAAACTAAATTTTAGTACTTTTTTAAACCAGAGTATCTTTTAATTTTCAAAGCCATGGAAACACACTAAACACTCCTAAAAAGGGTTATTCAAATATAATTTTATAAATCAAGTATACGTCTCTCTCAGTTTATTTATTTTTTAATTTTTTCTTAGAGCTGGAGATTAAACCCAGAGCCTCCCAAATCAGGCAAACACTCCACCACTGAGCTACACACCCACCCACCCACCTTCTTTCTCATTTAAGCCTATGCAACTTATAACGCTGTAGGCAAGAGTAATTTACTAATAATGGTTTTTGAAAATACAGTCATCAAAAGAATTTAGGGGCTGGGAATATAGCTTAACAGCCTGCCTGGTAAGTGCAAGGCTCTGAGTTTGATTTGTGGTACCAAAAAAGAAAAAAAAAGAAACCAGAAATTAAATTTAGATTTTTATTATTCATTCTTTCTTCAAATATAAGTCATCATTTACCTGAATATGTGGACACCACAATTTCATCATAATTGTCTTTCCCTACACAACCACCTTGGATGGATGTGACACTTTCGGACAACATCTACAACAGATTTAAAACCAAGTATTTCATTAGTAACAAAAATTTAAAATGTATGCTAAAGATGTAAAATTTATTTTCCTACTCAAAATAATCAACAGACATTCATCAAATGTTTATCATGTACCCAGATTAGAAAGAGGGCATCTTAAAAGCTGGAAAACTGCAATATTTCTTTTTTTTTTTTTGAGACAGGGTCTTATTTTATAGTTCAGGCCGGCCCTGAGCTCAGCCTCAAATTCACATCACAGCAATCTTCCTGCTTCTGCCTCCCGAGTGCTGGGATTACAGGCGTGAGCCAGCATGCCCGGCACTGTGGTATGTGGTACTGGTTGCTGCTGGGGTGAGTCTCCACACCCAGTATTGTATGTGGTTACCGGGGAATCGAACCCGGGCCCTTGCGCTTGCAAGACAGGCACCAGAACCACTGAGCTAATTCCCTGGCCCCAAAACTGGAATATTTCTAAATCTGGAAAAGAAGAGTCAAAATGTGTCCAGTGTATACCACTGTAATAGCTGACAGAACAACCATCTAATGAGCAAAAATCATTTATTTACATAAAAGGAGAATATTTAAATGATGTAAGCAACATTGCTGGTAATTTAATCTATTATCTCAATTCAATAGACCCCCCCATGTGCTTTTTTCTAGCATTTTTAGACAATCAAAACTATTCTTTGCCTTGTAAGTTAGTTTCAGATTTTGTTTTTGTTTTTGTTTTAAGACAGGAACTCACTATGTCATGCAGGCTCGCCTCAAGTCACTATCTTTCTGCCTCAGGTCCAGAGTACTAGGGTTACAGGCATGGGACACCAAGCCCAGCTATAGCTCCTACATTTTTCATCATATCTTTAAGTAATTACAAAGAATTTAACTTCAGGAAGTTGTACATAAGATCATCATTTAAGTAATATTTCCCAAACTTGTCTGACAAAAATCACCTAGGCGAATCAAGCAGGAATCTGTATTATTAAATAAGTACCCTAGGCCACTAGCTTTCAAACTGTGTGTAAAGCAAGCATTAAATTTTATATCCAGTGTACATTCACCCAGGTACATATACCTCAAAATGTGTGACAAAAGATACATGTTTTACTCTGATATAATCAATCTATTTTACCTTTTAAATGTGCACTGGCAGTCCATTAGAGGTTTTTGACTAGCAGTGGGAATAAGTCTGGTAGGTAATTCTCAACAGGAAAGGTTGAGAACCATTATTTTAAAAGGGGCGGGGATGGGAGGGTCACACTAGTATCAAACCAGAGTCAACAAAACACTAGTTCCCGTCCCCAGTCCTACGGAAGGCAAACTTTTTAGTTTTTCATTAGACTAGTTACCTGAGAGAGTCAAATGATAAAAGCCTACTTATAAATTGTATAAAGTAAGATTCACAGATGGGGTCCAATAGCTGTAATTTTAACAAATGACTAAGTTGACCGTAAGTATAACAGAAGTGTTCAGTCCATGTTCCCACTAAAGCCAATTCTAAATAACTATACATTCTCCTGCATATTTATAAGTTGACTTCAGGTATTTCATCACAGCTTTAAAGAATGAAATTTCTGGAAATTGTAAATATTATTTACAGGTAAAATCATTACAGTAACCTACCTAAGGATTCTAAATACTTGGACAAATATATATATACTCATCAATAATTTTAAAAATGGACAAACAGCACTGGGGATTTAGCTCAGTGACACCACCGCCTGCCTTGAAAGCACAAGGTTGTGAGCCTGATCCCTGGAATCATACAGACACACACAAACAAAAAGATAGAGAGAAACAAATCTTTTCTTTAGCTTTCAAAATTTTACACTGCTTCTTTTTTCCCTTGAACTTTCATCTGCATTCTATTTCCCCTACATATTTTCATCTTAATGTATATACTCGTCCACCTGGCATTTCTTTGTATTCTTCTACAACCAAACTGAAATCATATCCTGTGAAAGAGGAAGATTTGATTGTTCTCTCCATAAGCTCTTTACAAAGAGCTGTAAGAAGCAGAAATTCCATTGTGTACTAGAAATATCTACCATAATTATTAGTATGACTTATCTGATCAAGGCAAATATACAAGCTCTAGCAGTAATCACAACAGCAAAATTCTATAGAAAATGCATTTTTGAGATGAATGAGGCTTTTATTTCACCAAAATTATTCAATTATTGCAAAATGAAATTACATATGGCTACAATGAGACTATTTCCAGTATCGGCTCTATTCTTTTTTCATTTTCACACATATAAGCTTTGAAAATAGAACATCTGTCACTAGAAAACCAGAAGAAAGAGGACAGAAGTGGAACTCCTCAGTGCCAGACCTGGCAGAGCAGGGCAATCACCGAGCTATGTCATTACTGAGGTCCAGAAGAAACTTGAGGTCTAACTAGCAAAATTTCTCAAGGACTGATGATAAAAGTCAGGAGATCATCAACAAAGAATTTTTATACTGTTAAGGATAAACTCTCATCGAGGTGAGTTTTCATACCAAAGCAGAACAAATCTGAAGTGAAATCTATTAAATAAATTGAACTGTGTAATATTTCAAATCCCATATTGTCTGTATATCATACTCCATGAAGTTTTTTTTTTTTTTGTTGTTGTTGTTGTTTTTGAGACAGGGTCTCACTTTGTAGTTCAGGCTCGTCCTGAGCTCAGCCTTGACCTCACAGCAATGCCTGCCTCTGCCTCCTGAATGTTGGGATTACAGGCATGAGCCAACACACCCAGCACTGTGGTATGTAGTACTGATTGCTGCTGGGCGTGAGTCTCCACACCCAACATTGTTGTATGTGGTTACTGGGGATGAACTCAGGTCCTTGCACTTGCAAGACAGACTCTAGAACCACTGAGCTAAATCCCTGGGCCAACTTTTTTTTATTTTTATGCTTCAAAGTATCCCACATGAGGCAGGCTGAGAAAGCTCTAGATTGGAGAACACACACTGGTATGCTATGAATGTGAATGTGGTTTGTGACCCTCACATTCATGCAGGAGTTCAATACCCCAAATCCTGTATTAATGGTATTAAGGGGCAGGAACAATCCAAGGACAAAGCTTAGAAGGGGAGCTTTAGCCAGTGCTTACATTACACAGGGTCATGAGGGTGGAGCCTGCGTGACTGGCTCCCAGCAGTTTAATGAGGAGAGGCAGAGAATCTCAAACTCCTGTGTGCCCCATCCCTCCTTCTCTGTGGAACTCTGGACTGTGTTACAGGTACTCTACCAGGAAAAAGGCCGGCACTGGACAAACCCACTAAATCTTACACCTGCCAACTGTGAGACAAACTGAATTTTTTCCTTTAAAAGTAGCCTATCCCACACATTTCATTATAGTTTAAAAAAAAGACTGATAACATATCACAGAAAAGAAAGACTCCACATACAAACTAGAATATTATTCAGCCAGAAAAAAAATGAAATCCAATCATCTGCAACGATGTAGGCAGAATTGGAAATCACTATATTAAGTAAATTAAGGTACAAAGGGCAAGTACCAAATGATCTTACTTATATATAAAATACCACCCAGAAATTAAAATGGCAGTTACCAGAGGCTGAGATTACAAGAAAAGAAAGATAGGGAAAAGATGATCAATGGCTATATAAAGTTATAGCCAGTTAAGAGCAGGAAGTCCTCATATCCAAGTAACAGGTAGGGGGAGGAAATGAGGAAAGCACAGGGGAAGGAGGGTGTCGTGCTACTAAATAATAGGCTAGTTTAGTAACAATTACATATTTGCATATTTCAAAAAGCTAGAAGAAAGGATTTGGGTTTTTTGTTTGTTTTCTGCAGTACCAGGGACTGAACTTAGGACCCTGTGTTTGCCAGGCAGGCAAGATGCTACATTCCTGGCCCTTAAAGTAAAGATTTGATAGTTCTCTCCATAAGAAAATGATTAATGAGCAGACAGATAAAAGAGTAAACCTTACATAATATATACATGTATCAAAACATAGCAAGACGCCCCATTACTTTTGGCCAGAATGTTTCTATGACTCTATTTTAGCAAAAGCAGGTTTAATTACATTTAAAATGTGTAAACTAAAATTACTTTTATCTAGTAGTTATTTATAACTTGTGTTTGTCTATAATTTAAAAGGCTGTTTATTCTGTTCCACTTAAGGATAGGTTTGATACAGTATAAGAAGTTTATTCCTAAACTTCTATTACTTTAATCTTTTATGATACTCCCATAAATCTTATTCTTATAATGTTATTATGAAAAATAGAAACTACAGTAAAATCTTTGATACTTTAGAAATCTACAGGAATATTTAAAAGTGTAGATCTTCCTTTGTACTTTCAGTAATTTTCATTTATACAGTAATTTACCACTCACCTAAGAGGCAACAGTCTATTTTTCAAGCACAATAGTCTAGAGAAGATTTTTATGACATTAAACCAGTAATACTTTAACCCAAACACAGGATTTTAATATATTTTCAGTTAATAAATTTCATATCCACCAGCAATTTTTTATTAGTCCTCTCTATAATCAATTCCCAAAGTAGTCTTAATTAACTTACCTGATCAAATCGTAGAACAGGTTCATTTGCATTATCAAAATTATATACTTCCACCATTCCATCATCTCTCCCGATCAGTAAATCTTTAACCCCATCACCCACAATATCAAAGCTGTCAATACATAAAATACCTTTAAAAAAAGATGTAAGTGATGAGTATTTAGAAAACTTAAAGTTGGTCTCAGGTACATACCAGATAAGAATGCAGATACATTCATATACACTCAAAAATTCTTATGTTCTCAGAAATGGATATACTAACTCAGAGTGGGAGGGGAAAAGAGCAACTTGAACATCATCAGGTGCCTCTTTTCCATCCATACTTACTTGTTCTCAAGGTTTTCAACATAATCTGTGTGGCAATGGCTCCAAAGTTACACCTCCCTTCAGCTCTAGCCTCCCCCTAGAGCTGCAGATTGACATCCAAGCCAGTATCTTCGTACACACATCTGTACCTCAGACTTTCCAAGCCCTGTTTACAATCTGTCTCTCTACCATAACCTCGGTCTTCTCCTTCTCAGTAAATGACATCACTCAGTTATTTGCTCAGGCAAAAACTCTAGACTGTATCTCAAATTCCTTTCCTCTCTCTCTCCACATCAAACCCACCAGCAAACTCTTAACTGTTCTATCTTCACAATAAATGCTTGACTTGTCTATTTTCCATTTTCAGCTGCCGTCGGTGGACACTCATCTCACCTAGGTTAGTGTGTTATAATAATGATAGCAATGATGTGTAAGTGGTCTCCATGGTTACAATTTTGACCTGATTTCCCGCAAATCCCTTTTCGCACAGTCTATACAGTTTTAGTGAGTTAAATCATGCCATCCCATCACTTCAGATTCTCCAGTGACTCCCCACCACACTCAGACTATCATTCAAACTCTTCAAGACTTCTAACATCCCACAGTCTGGCCCTACTCTGTCTCTCCAGAGGACTTCATCTTAAGATCACGTTAAAGCACTGTGCCATGCTGGATTCCGTTTCCCAAATGAACAAACTTCTCGTCTGCCCCAAGTCTTTTACATTTATTTTTTCTTCTTCCTGAAACATTCGTTCCCCCTACACTTGCACATCTCTAATCTTTTTTCTTATCAGATCTCAGCTCAAATTTTACTTCTTCTAAGGACACCTTCTTTAACCCATCAGCCTAAAATCTCCTTTTCTTCCTCCACTATCACTCTCTAACACATCTGCTATATTTTCTTTAGGTGATTAAGTGAAGCCATCTTATGTATTCATCATTTATACTCCATATTCCTTAACAATTATTTTTATAAACAATTATTTTATATCCAAAGAAATATCCTGTACATGCAAATCATCATCTCACTATCCATTAAGTCAAGTAGAAATTCCTCTCAGGAAGATGTAAATTCCTTGAGAAGGAAGACTACTCCCCGATTCACTGTACTTCTCTGCCTCCTACAACGTGCTATCAAATTTCAGTTAATCTACTCCCAGAAAATTAAAAATCAGTCTTAGCAAAGAATGAAGGACATTTACCTACAAAAATCTATCTGTCCCAAATGACTATTAACATTTATTTTTTTAAAAAATTCTGACAGACCTTAAAAACAACCAATAAAATCAGAAGAGACTTTATGAATTGCTAAGCCTGCAATATAATATGAATAAATAAAACAGAATAAATTGTTAATCTATATTCTCAAATAATCATTGAAATTTCAGATTCTGAACTACATCCAAAGCATACCTCCCCTCTTCTTTTCATTTCCAATTTCCCACTTGCACATTGGTTTGGATGCTGTGATCTGAATAAGTCCAACTCTCCCGTC
Organism: Petromus typicus; assembly: GCA_004026965.1. Lineage (NCBI taxonomy): Eukaryota > Metazoa > Chordata > Mammalia > Rodentia > Petromuridae > Petromus > Petromus typicus. The sequence continues at coordinate 8,927 of PVIR01035774.1, read as the reverse complement.
TGAGGTTCCAAACACAACATCTTCTCCAGAGTCACCTAGGTACAGTCGAAATGAACATATGAATAAACTTTTTAAAATTAGAATACATTCAGGTAAAAATTTTACTATTATAATGTGAATTAATTAGCATAATTTTATAACTACATTAAGACCGTTCCCTGTGATCTACTTTTCAGATGAAGAAACTGAAAATTAAATAGTTCATTATTGTGAATTACTAGAAAGTTACCAGAAGACAAATGTCTCAACTCCAGCTCATGTCCTTTCTACTTTCCTATTCTTATTAGTATTTTTTAATAACACATATTTGATTACAAAAACTGAAACCCAGATTACCGCCATCTCCATTGTGCAGTGCTAAGACACTAGGAGGACCAGGAATTTCAGCTTCATACATCATATCCGACCCCTGAGGAGAACAAAAGTTTAAAAATACAGTATACGAATTCACAGGCAACGACAATTTTCATATTCTATACTCCTAGTAACTCTAGATAAGACTGCTGGAAAATGCTAGGTCATGAATATTTACTTTTGTCAGTAATTTTGCATACATTAACACATTTGAAAATAAAAACATATATAGAAAGACCAAGGAGAAAAATATATAAAATATTCTATATTTCCTACTTTTCTTTTAGAATATATTGTTTTACTTGAAAACTTGACAACTTTACTTGAAAACTTTCAAAATTCCCTAGGAAAAAGTTATTTCCTCTGTCCTCTCTATCATTAACTAGAAGATATAACTTAGACCCTTTTCAGCAGACACGAAAAATTATTTTGTAAGGAAAAGTCTGGTCTCATCTCTGAGTATTCTTAAAATCTACTCCAGTTAAGAGGCAGAATCACTTACTCGTCTGGTAAGAAAACAAGAAAGGTCCTTTTCTTTGTTCAATTTGGATATGGATATAATTCAATGAAAACATAACGGATAAAATTATAATAAACACGGTATGCTGTTTTGTTTAAAAACTTAATGCATATTTAGCATACATAAAGGATGAATATATATGGCTATACTTTATCTTTTATCACTTTAAATTGATAGACATCGTATGTAGACATATTTAATATGAATACAAAAATATACACAAAACTATAAGCAGCAGCACCTTTTGCGGTGGTGGGCCGGCCACAGAGGCAGGTGGGAGCAAGGCAGTTCAGTCCCTCCCTTTTCATAAATCCTAAGTGATTTGTTTTTGAACAATAAGGACTTGGAGAACCTGATACAATGGCTTGCTCCTGTAATCCCATCACTCTGGGAGGGGTAGGCCAGTGGACTGAAAGTTCAAGTCCAGCCTGGGCAAACTGGTGAGACCCCATCCCACAATAAAATAGGGCTGGGCGGAGCTCAGTGCAAAGGTGTGAAGCTCTCAGTGCAACCTCCCCCCAGTATGGATCTTCTTGTGAGAGCAGAATCCTAGATTTAGCCAGTTCAATTTCTAGCTGAGTATTAGCTAGCTCCTTCAAAACACTGTCCAAATAACTCACATTTGAAACAACAGGCTGCAGGAGAAATTTTTATTCACACTTCTAGAATGAACCTCAAAGATTATTTTGATTGTCCATGGTGAGGACGGCAGGGCACAACATTACTGAAACTTTCCTTCTGTAAAGGCTGATGCCAGAAACAGTCATCTGGTTATGGAATTCCAGAGAGTAAAAGAGCCTGTGGTAGAACCAGCTATCAATAACTTAAGTTTCCTTTCCATTCACCAGCTATAAGCTAAATTTCAAAGGTCCTGTAGTGTGTGTGCGTGCGTGCACGGACGCGTGCACACGCGCGCATGTGTCTTTCACTGAAAGCCACTCTCAAGAAAATGTACTGGTAACTATTATCACTGAAAACAATGGCGTAAGCAGATGGTCAGAAACAAAAGGACACCACAGGGATTTTTTTTCCTCTACCACTCATCTACTTAAGAAATTTACTGAGTGTTTGCTTTCTTCTACATACTGACATAAGTACTGGCTGGATAACTTAAATGATATATGACCCTCTCACAACCTCAATTTTTTTTGCTTAATTTGATATTAAGGGAAGGAAACATAATGGAGGAAGGAAGAAAAAAAATGCTGGTAATATTTTTCTGTTGGCAAGTACTCTGTTTTGATTGTATTAGCCAGAGTTGAGGATAGGGAGGGAAACATTTTCCTTTCTCTTCCACATATTACACATTATATCATCTCTAAAAACTTCTGAAAGGGCCGGGATTTAGCTCAGTGGTTCCAGCATCTGCCTGGCAAGTACAGGGTCGGAGTCTGATTACTTAGGATCTGTGAAAAGGAAGGGCGTTGTGGCTCAGGCCTGTAATCTCAGCACTAGAAAGGCAGAGGCAGGAAGATTGTCGTGAGTTGGAGACTAACTTCCGACACAGCTCAATACATGACTCAAGTAAAAAGAAAAAAATTAATGTATTAGTTAAATTTTTAAAATTGTTCTAGATACAACTTAATCTAGGATACTCAAACTAGTATCCACTAAAATAGTTTAAAATAACATTCGAAAATCATTTACCTAAATTAACAAAATTATAAACATGCAAGTAAGAACAACCTGTAAAACTCTCAGCAGTCTGTCCTGACATGCCAATACCGGTGTAATCTGAGGTAGTCTTTCCATTGGAAGGCAGATGACATCATTGATTTTATCCGCACAAAGATAGTAATGTTGGTCTTTGCAGTCACAGTAATGGTTATAGATGTAACTTGCACTGAGAAAGAGGTCAGAGCCAGATACGTGCCTAGGAACATTAAAATGGTAAGTTAAGGCATCTGTATTTTTAAGTATATGCACAGGGAATTACTGAATTTTTTCAAAGATAAAAACGAAACACTGTATACAGTGTGCTGTCAATTTATCACAGATTTAGAGAACAATTTTTTTTATTTCTTCTACTTAATTTCCAGATTTTTGAAATAACAACACTTCCAATTTTGAAAGTTGAAAATGATAATTTTAAAGCCTCAGGCTTCTGAATAAAACTCAGAAAAATGGAAAAACAAAAGATCATGATAATTTGTATCTGAAGACAGTATCAAAAAAGAAACTTTTAAATATATGCCAAGCACTATCCTAAGTGATTTACCTGTATTAGCTCAACTAATCCTCATAATCCTATAAACTATTTTGTCCCTTTCACAGGTGACTAATGTTAACGTTCCTGATGGCACTTAACTAGTAAATAGCAGAGTAGACTGCAACTCAGGTAGTCTTTCGCTCGTTAATATTCTTACTACTGCACTAAATTGTCTAAAAAAGTTCATTTGAAGATAATCTACTTTTTCATTAGAACTTTATCTTGAAAAACGAAATCAAAATAAGCTTATTTCAAATTATTTTTAGCAAAATTTAAGTAATAATCACAGTGATATTGTAATTCTTAGGTTGAATTCAGTTTCTCTTGGTAGAGCTGAAAATTTTTTTACAAAATTATACATACTATTGGTATATACAATTATATATTACTAGTGTAATATGTTGAATAATTCTAATCTAAAAAGTCTGAAGTCTAAATTGCTTCTACATGCTAACATGATGCTCAAAAAGTTTCAAAATTTTTAATCAGGGATGCTCAACTGGTAGAATCTTTGGAAATACTCCAAAATTTTTAAAAAAACTGCATAATCTCAAACACTACGGGTCCCTAAAATATTTTTTTAAAGGAAGACTATGATCATAAAGATAAGTTCAGGTGAAAGCTTCATCTATTTCTCCACCTCTAAGGTCCATTTAAAAGTTTTTCATACTCATCAGCCACAGTTGTGTACACCTATAATCCAAGCTACATGTGAGGTTCAGGCTAGAGATTCACAACTTTGACCCAGACAATTTAGTGAGACTATGTTTCAAAAACATGAGCAAAAAGAGCAAAAAGAGCTGGGGTGTACCTCAGTAGTAGAGCATATCTGCCTTCCATTCTCCATCACCAGGAAAAGTCAATACTTAAAATTATTTCCTGAAAAGCTTATCCTAAACAATCTATACTTGTTCAGTTAATTAAGTGACCTTATTTTGTGGATCTGCCTATGCATAAAATACAATTTTTTAACCACCTTCATAAAAGTCTGTATCTTCTTCAAGATGTGTAATTTCTTTTCTCCATTTCTGAAATCAATCTGAATTATGTCGGCGACAAACTGTTCAACAGTCATTAACATTAACAACAGTAGGGACAGGCTGTAGCACTAAGCAGGAAATAGTATGTGAGGGTGACCAATTTTAAAAGTAGTTTCTTTACTGAATATTTTCAAGTTATAACCTCTATTTTCCTATGAAGACTTATAAATGTGGGGTTTCATGTAACAAATTTATAAAATTTCAGTAAAAAGCACTTCCAGCCCCTTCCTGCCATTCCTGTAAAAACATTTAAAAAACTGATCAGGGCTGGGGATTTAGCTCAGTGGTTCTGGCGCCTGTCTTGCAAGCACAAGTGCCCGGGTTCAATTCCCCAGTAACCACATACAGTACTGGGAGTGGAGACTCACACCCAGCAGCAATTAGTACCACATACCACAGTGCCGGGCGTGGTGGCTCACGCCTGTAATCCCAGCACTTGGGAGGCAAAGGCAGGAGGATTGCTGTGTTGTGAGTTTGAGGCTGAGCTCGGAGCCAGCCTGAACACAAAGTGAGACCCTGTCTCTGGGAAACTCTTTTATCTTCTTCACAATTTAAGATACCTTTCTGAAAGTAGAAGCATTCTAATAATAAACTGCTTTTAGTATTTTACAATTATCATTGGCCTTGTTTATCTAAATGGGCATTTCAGAAGTTTTAGGGCTCTTGCTACAGCACTTTAAGTTCCTTCCACTGGCCACTGCTTAAATCTTAACCTCACCAAAGCAGTTCTAAAGCCACAAATACCACAGGATGTGCTATGAATTTTACAGAATGAGACACAACAGCTGTGCATTGCACACAACTCTTGACTCAATCAGTGGTTTCCAAATCCAGAAGTTTGTTGTTTTAAGTTTTAAGAAAAACTTAAAAAAATTTAAAAGGAAAAAACTCATACTTGATTAAGCAGGTCTAAGGCAGGATAACTGTTTAAGCTTCTCAATGGACATTTCTAAGTAGCCAGTTTCAGAAACTGTCAGATGAACTTAATACCCTTTCTAATCCCTCATGACTCAAAACTAAAATTGCAAAACTTAAAATATCAGGAAGCTACTTTTCACTTAAGAGTCTTATCTAATTCACCTGCAATTCTCCTTTATTGGTAACCACCAACTCTGATGCTCAGCCTTTTTCATACAGTGTTGCTACCTCAAAACCAAAACTACCAAAGACAGCCAAGGAACAGGAGCTTTAAATATGTGGAGAGTTTTTTTGATACCTTGACCATGAGGTATAACTAAACCATGTAGTCAAAAATTAAGGTGTATTACAGTGTACAAGAATTAACTGCACATTTCAAAATAGCCAGTGGAGAGGACTTTGTTCCTTGCACAAAGAAATAGTAAATGTCCAAAGGACATACTAATGACGAACATACTAATATATACCCTATTATATATTGTACACAAGTACTGAAATTTAACTATGTACCCCATAAACATACATAATTATCAATTTAAATAAAAAGGTTGTTTTTTTGTTTTTGTTTTTGTTTTTTTTTTTTAAACAGGGTCTCGCTTTTGCCACGCCCCCGCCGAATAAGGTGTGACAAAATAGGGACTGGGGTCCCGGGCGGAAAACCCCTGTGCTTGAGGCTTGAGGCTCCCCAGGCCTAGAGCCTGAGTTGAGTATGCTTCGCCAGGAGGCGCGCAGTTAGCCCAGCAGTATGTAAAAACAAGCTGCTTTCTCCCTTCTAAACTATTCTGTTTTTCCCTGTGAACTGCTCTGTGCTTTCTCACCAAGCAAAATAACATAAGCAGAAAACACCTTATTAGACATAATAGTTTCAGCTGAAATAAAAATAACATGGCCACCTGGCAAAAATACATCAGCAAATACAAAAAAATAAATTAATGCTCACATAAAATCTATGGGAACAAGATTAAAAAAATAGTAAAGATCCACTTCCTTAGAAAAGCTGTGTACAAAACACACTGATCTACAAAGATTTTTGTGGTCATGAGAAAATCATCACTGTCTCACACGACCTTGCACAATGTCAAAATGATTGATCACTACTCTGTTTCTGTTCTTGTTTTTTCCTTAAACTTTTGTTAACCTGTAACAATCACCCTTATTTTACAAAGCCGAAAAATCATATATAAAAAAGAACACAAAAGGCCTAGTAAATTTGCAACATCACAACCTTTCTTGTGTTCGTGTGTTGTCTGTTTATTCCAACTCCGTTCATTCCTGTCTTCGGCGATCCCAGGCCTTACACCGCGAGCAGTCGCCGACACGCTTTGTAGTTCAAACTGGTCCTGAACTCAGCCATCCTCCTGCTTCCGCCTTCCAAGTGCTGGGATTATAGGTGTGAGCACTGTGGTACGTGGTACTTACTGATTGCTGGTGGGCGTTGTGGTTATCCAGGATCAGGCTGAGCCCTTGCGCTTGCAAGGCAGGCCTGGAACCACTGAGCTAAATCCCCAGCCTGAGTATGTTTGGTGATGCTGACACTGGATAAAGAAGTTTGTTTCTTTTTGTGTGTGTGGTACTGAGAACTAAATTTGGGTCCTTCTGCTTCCAAGGTAGGCATAGTACCACTTGAGCTAAATCCCCAGCCCATAAAAAGTTTTAAAAAGCAATGTCAAAAACCCCCCAAATTGTGGTTCCTGCATCTGCCTGGCAAGCATATGGACCTGAGTTTGATCCCCAGTAATCACATACCCCCAATGCTGGGTGTGGTAGCTCAGCCTGTAATCCCAGCACTCAGGAGGCAGGAGGAGGACTGCTGTGAGTCTGTGGCTCGCCTGGGCTATATAGTGAGTTCATAGCCAGCCTGAACTACAAAGCCAGACCCTGTATCAAATTTTAAAAAAAAAAGCAGCCCAAATTAACGTGTGCATATGTGTATGTATGAAATAATGTATGAAAAAGAAAATAACAGTTCAGGGGCCGGGGAGTTAGCTCAGTGGTTCTGGCGCCTGTCTTGCAAGCGCAAGGGCCTGGGTTCGATTCCCCGGTAACCACATAACAATACTGGGTGTGGAGACCCACACCCAGCAGCAACCAGTACCACATACCACAGTGCCGGGCGTGGTGGCTCACGCCTGTAATCCCAGCACTCCGAAGGCAGAGGCAGGAGGATTGCTGTGGTGTGAGTTTGAGGCTGAGCTGAGGACCAGCCTGAACCACAAAGCGAGACCCTGTCTCAAAAAACCTAAAAAAAAAAGAAAATAACAGTTCAATAGCAAATCAATTTTGTAATGCTCCTAACTCAAATGTAGTTTGTAATGAAATATCTTTGGTCAATTTTATTATCTGGAAAGTCAATCAGGTATAGTATTTATTTATTTACCTACTTAATTTATTTTGTAATACCAGGGATTGAACTCAGGCCTTGTGCTTCCAAGGTGGGTGCAGTATCACCTGAGCTAAATCCCCAGCCCTGTAATATTTAAAATATATTTAATCCAAGGTTTTATAGCTATCCAAGACATTCTAAATAGATATGTAAAATAAAAAGAGAACGATAACATACATAGCTTTAATGCACTCTGTGAGGTTTGTTTCAAAAGAAAGGAACTGTTTTCCTCTCTTTGTGAAGCCTCTAACTTCAGAACCCGCAGCAATGAAAATTTTCTCCTGAGTTGTGTTAAGAACGCCTCCTAGATCCAGCCTTGCAATCTTCTGCCCCGGTAAAGTCTTGAACACTGGCTGCAAAAATTATTCAGAAAAGGACTAAATATGCAAACTTTTTATTGTGGACAGTCTTCCTTTACCATAAAAAAATGTTAGTTTTTAACTTAAAAAATATTATCATTTCATTATACAGAAACATCTTTACTTTAGTGGGTCTTCTGCAGTTTCTCTAGCTACTCTTAAACTCTGGAGTATTTATTCTCCCATATATATATTTTTAAAATATTATTGAAGTCTGAACTCTTGCTACGCAAAGTAGCTCACTAAACAGCAACATTAATGTCATCAAAGTTATTAAATATGCAGATTATCAAGACCAACTTGCGATCTAAACAAGAATTTGCATTTTAACAAGAGTCTCTCAATGGTTCCTGTATACATTAAAGTTTGACAAGCACTGGTTAAGTCCAGTGCTGGCAATTCTTGAAGTTGAACAATCTTTTTTACACACTAGTCATTTTGAAGCTAATGTCTCCTCAATTTTTCACAATATTACTTATTTAGTTTCTTTAAGGCAAGATCTTGCTATGTAGTTCAGACTGATATTGCACTATGTAGCCTAGGCAACTCCCAGGAATCTTCTTGCCTCAGCTTTCTGAGTGCTGAGATTACAGGCATGTGGCATCATGGCTGACTCTGCAATGTAAATAGAGTCTAACAGTAAATACGGGGCACGATGGCACACATCTATGATCCCAGAATTCAAGAGGTTAAGATAGGATTGCCATGAGAATTTGAGGCCAGCCTGGGTTTTACAGCAAGTTCAAGACCAGCTTGAACTTACCAAGCAAGATCCTGTTCAGAAGGCAAAACTGTTAGATAATAAATATCTGTGGTTTTAAGACCCTAAATTCAAGGTACATTTTTAAAATCACAGAAAACTAATACCCTGCCATAGACTGTGTTTTACAATTAGGTAGCGAATGAGCTGGGCTTCACTACAGCTTTACACCTCATCCAGCTATAGCTGTTCCTTCATAAATGCAGAGAGCTGGTTCCAGGACTCACCATAAAAAACTAAACCCCGCAAGTGCTCGGGTCCTTTATGGGAAAAACATACTTGATACAATGTAAATCCATGTAACCAGCTTTTATAATATCTCCTTTATGGAACAGCGATAAGAAAAAAGGCTATGCGTGATCAGTGAGACACGACTTGTTTTCC
>PVIR01035773.1:0-16145 GCA_004026965.1 Petromus typicus | reverse complement strand
AAAATGGAGCAGCCCTCAAATTAAACTAGTAGATATTTCTCTGACATTCTCACATTTATGTTAATAATTTGCATATTAATATTTACATAATGAACTATACATTATTATTAATCGTGGTATAAAAATGTATCATCAAATACTTTCTAAAGTGTTTGCAAAACCATTGAGTCTTAGTTTCATTATCATGGAAAAATAAAAACAGTTACACTAACTCCAAAGAATTAAACCAATAATGACCAATAGTAAAAATAATATTTGACTTGAATAAAATATAATCACATATTATTAAGGGCAAAGAAAATAGAAGCCTCTTTTCTCTCTATTCTTGATATTTAAAAATATTAAAAATGTGTAGTAAGAAGTAGCCAAAAAGTAGAATAAACTAGAGGTTTGTCCTAGATGAATGATATATTTTTTGGCAAATTCCTTCAGAGTTCTCTTTTTACTTATTTCCCTAGGAGCTTCACTCCTTGAAACACATCATAGAATTCATAAAAAGAATAAAATCCCTTTGGAACAATAGGATATTTAATTGATATACAGTTTGGTAACTTACCCATAATGAATTTATATTGAGGTATTGTCATGTGTCTGTATGTCAGTATGGAAAAAGAACTAAAATTTTTTAATCTTTTTACTCCTTATCAATATTTTTCTCATGTATGTACCAATAACATCATAGAATGCAGAAGTGGTCATGGTAAAACCTCTATACCATCTCAAGGACAACAGATCTGCCACCTTCAGTCCCTACATTCAATAATAAGTGATGCATAACTAACACTTAATGTTATAGTCCATTATATTAATTTTGTAGGACCATAATGGGGTGTATGCAAGAATAAATGAAGGATGAGGTCAGAAAGATGAATTTAAATTGACAACCCTATTATCAGTTCTCCTTAATAAATTTTAGTGAACTTGCCTAATTAATTACACACATCCTCATTAGAAATTCACTGAAGTATTTTCTATACAGGTAAGGATTTTGTAGAACTTTAATTTTGTTCAGGCAAACAATTTAGTATTTCCAAATGTGTCTTGTGGCAAAAATTAATGAGTTCATCTGTTGGAAAATAAGAGTTCATAAAAAACAAAATTTACATGTATTTAGTGGATTAGAGCTACACATTCATTCAAATTTGTATATTTTGTTTTAGGATTGGGATTCCATACTAACAAAATAAATATACTGAACTAGCTGCTCCTATTTATCTTGTAGGTCAGTTATTTAATGGTGAAGAAAAACACTATATAAACTGGAAATGTTAAAGAAAATTTAAAAATTGTCAATGCTCCAGACAAATGACACAAACAAAATTTCTCATTAGAAGACAGCACTTTAACATGGAATTTTAGAAAATCACACTAAGAATTTAATGAGTGTGAGTATTTCATTGTAAAATTTTTTATGAAACAGCCAAATTCCCATGAGGAAGAAAAAAAAGAAATCACAGTAAGCAGAAACAGACTCATAGAAGATTCAAAATTACAATTATTTGATATAAATTTATAAAATATATTTCAGGAGATATAATAAATACAGAAGGTACATTAAACCAAATCTCAGTATTTTTTTATAAAAAGTAAGTCACTGATAATAATAGTAACTTTCAGCTTAGACATAACGATGAGGAAAAGATGACTGTAGAATTCAAATTATGTGAAAGTAATGCAATGGATGAGAAATGACTTCCTGCTGGGGAAAGAAGTGAGAGCACAGGAAAACAACAATGAAATTTTAAAAAGACTATCAGAAAGAGGAAAAGAAAGTCATGTAAGAAGTTCAGCCTAAACACTTAGCCACCTTAACTTACACTGGAAAGAAAGCATAAATTTAAAAATCAAGGAGATAAGCACTGAATTGGAGAAGTTAGGAAGTGAAGAGAGGTATCACCAATAAAGTAGAAATAAGCTAATATTAAAAACAGGAGCCAAATCAGATGATAAGAGGAAATGATTCAGCACTCTTAACAACATAACTTTTGGTTAACAGTTGTAAATTTGTCAAATATTTACTTCAGGCGATCAAAATGAAAGGTAAAATTGAAAATACCAGAATAAAACGGAGCTATATTTGGAGATAAGAAAAATACTCACCTAAGACAGTATGCAATGGTACCTGAGTTCATCAGTTTAATTTGTTCTGCAAGTTAGAAAAGACAGCCACGGGCCTGAGGATTTAGCTCAGTGGTTCAGGTGCCTGCTTTACAAGTGCAAGGATGCATGTTCAATCCCCAGTAATGACATACAACATATGCTGGGGTGGTGGCTCACGCCTGTAATGCCAGTACTTAGGAGGCAGAGACAAGAGGATTGCCACGAGTTCAAAGCTGAGCTCAGGGCCAGCCTGAACTATAAAAGTGAGACCCAGTCTCAAAAAAAAAAGACAGCCACTTTCATGTTCTGGAAAAAGATGGTTATAGTCATTGTGTCCCCTGAAGCAGAGTTTGCAAACAAATATAATTCTGCAAAATGTTTCTGTTTGTGAAATAAATTATTCAAAAATAAAAGCATTTGTGAAATGAGGTACCATTGCATTAGAAAAAAAAAATATCAAGCCAATACATTCCAAAAGCTAAATAAAATAAATTCTAAGTAACTAATTAAATAATGCAAGATATGTAATTGTATTCACCTAACACAACAATTTATGTAGCAAAATCGAAGAAACTATTATAGTGTAGAAATTGTGTTTTCTGGATGATGTTATTTTTCTCACTTCTCTTCCACACATAGAATAGTTTGTCAGTTGTTAAATTATGAAGCTAAAAGCCTCTTCTTCTCTTCTTTGCTCCTCCTGCCTTTCTCCCTATTTTGTAACTGATTACCTTTCCAAATTTCTTTATAGTACCTAGATAGCTTTTATAAACAATGACTAAACTATAACCTGTAGCAAACTTAGACCTTAGAAACCCAGGTAATATCAAGTGGCTGGCAAGTTCCCTGTTCATCTACGGTATTATGAAGGATCTTCCTAATGGTCACCTTTAGTCTGTAATACTGTGAGAATATATTTGATGTTCAGAGAATTTGTCACATATTCAATCTGACTTTCTTGGCTGAAACAATTAAATGAACAGATACATTCTGAAGAGGATGACTGTGATCCTGATCTTTAGTGTCCCTCAGAGCCATGTGATGAATGTGACACTACTGAGAGATGCCAGAACTTCCAGGAGGTGAGGGCTGTCAGAAGTGAGGTTGCTTGACTGGCATATGGAGTCCCCGAGCACTTCTTGTCTCTCTTTTCTCTCTCCCAGGCACAGGGAGCAGTTTTTCTCCATTACATCCCCCCAGCCAGGACTCTACCTCCTACAGCCCCCCATGCAATTAAGCAAGCTTACCATGAATGGAAACCTCTGAAACCGTGAGCCAAAATAAATCCTTCAGATCTAATTTATACTCATGTAAGCTTTCATATTACCTTCCCTGAAAAGATAAACTTTAAAAACCCATATTATTTTCTCTACTATTCAGGTATCTGTAAGAGTCACAGAATGCTGATGAATACAAGGAACAACTTACTGTCTTGCAAATTTTTCATGGTTTCATAGACTAAAATCCATTAACCAGGAGAACTTAGAGAGCAAATGTGAGGGTTGAAACACATGTGCCCCTATGTCCATATGTATATGTGTCTTTGTGTTAGTATAACAAAATAGCATAGACTGAATCATTTGTAAGAAACATAAATTTACTTCTCACAATTCTGGAGGTTGGAAAGTCTAAAATCAATGTTCCAGTATTTTGTGTCCAGTGAAGCCCACTTGCTCCTTCTGATACATCAGATGGCAGAAAAGCAAGGGAGACAACTCAATCCCAATGACAAAGAATGACAGCTTATTGCCTTACCATCCTCAATGGCCCGACCTTTTAATCCTATCACATTAGACCTGAATTCCGGAAGAGATACATGCAAATCATATGTAAAATCTTATAGCAACTTTTCAGAATAAAGGTAAATAAACTCTAAGGAAAAGCTTTATTAGTTTTTCCCTATTCTCATCGCTTTTATTTTTCTTTCTTTCTTTCTTTCTTTTTTTTTTTCTTTTTAAGACAGGGTCTCACTTTGTAGTTCAGGCTGGCCCTGAGCTCAGCCTCAAACTCACATCACAGCAATTCTCCTGCCTCTGCTTCCTGAGTGCTGGGATGACAGGCATGAGCCACCACGCCCGGCACTGTGGTATGTGGTACTGATTGCTCCTGGGCATGTTTCCATGCTATTGTATGTAGTTACTGGGGGATCAAACCCTGGCCCTTGCACTTGCAAGACAGGTGCTGGAACCACTAAAATAAATCCCCAGCCCTCATCTCTTAAATTTTTCTAGAATTCATAAATTGTTTTGTACCAGTTGTTTTGCTTTCAGAAACCAGAAAGACTGCTTTATTTCAACAGTGCAATACCATGTTATTCAAATATAGAGAAGCTATTTTAACTTCTGACTCAAAACTCCATCTCATCGCTCTTTATAAGGACAGTTTTCAAGTCTGAAACCAAGTCAATATGTAAAAACAAGTGCTTTGTAATGAGCTGTAAAAAGAGATATTACCTCAACAACTAAGTATAGACTAACAATTAAATTAAGACAATATTGGATTACAGTGTTAATATCCTTTAAAAATAAAATAATTTTACACAATTGCCACAGAAGTTGAGGTAGAAGGAAAGGAATGTATTGATTTCATTTTTAACTTCTTAAAATATTTTTTGAATTTTCTATTGAAGGTTTTAGCACCCACAAGGGACTCTGTACAGCTCAGTGACATTTTTTTTTTTTTAGCAGAGATGTTTTCAACTAATTTGAGACATTTGGAAGCAACTATAAATTTGAGGCACTTATAAAATAAATTTTTAAATGTGAATTATGAGTATTAAAAATCTATCTTAAGCCCCTTCTAAGAAAGAGTTTTATCTTGTACTTCGCAGTTTTGGGGGGGTTTTGTATATTCACAAAATTTCAAAAATGTAAGAGCCTAGAATTCACATTAGTGGCATTTTTGTTACTTAATACAATTTCTTTAGAAGTGGAGTGAACCTACAATATCTTAATACTATGTTAGCCTTAAACTATTTTAAAAATTAAATAAATTAGGAGAAGCCATTTTAGCCTAGAAAAAGCAATATGACAATATTATCCTCTGTAAACCATGGCTTTCTATATGATATGTATTATAAGCACAACTTCACACAAAAAGTACAATTTTTTCTCCATTCTTAAATCAATGTGTTTACTATTTCAGTCATGCTGGGCCTACTTTATTCTAGAATTTAAGTTAGTGACAGGCTGTAGTACTGAAAGGCTGAATCTGGGGAGACAGCATATTTTCCAAGCACATGCCCACTACTTCTTAGATCTGTGACTCTGGGAAAACTACTTCATTCTCTGAGTGCATCATCTTATTATTAGCTAAGCAGAACAGTATCTACTTGTGAGAATTAAATATGCAGAGTTATATATACAATGTTTACCACATAACATATATTACCAGTATTATTATGTGATACAAAATACAGAAATATATCTTTTAAAATAATTCAGTTTAACAAACTACATTTTTTTCAGATTCTAAAGCCTCATGTAATTGTCAATACAATCAACATGAACTTACATCATTTCAGTGTATTTAATTAAAGGTTTAAAAAGTCAGCTAGGGAATCTGTATGTAAATTTAACTACTCATAAGAATGTTATTACACATTTATTATTTTTTCTCCTTGGTAGACAGAAATAAACGACTCCATTGAATGTTAATAGATTTGTATTAACTTGTTCCTAGAAATAAATAAACAAACTAGACCAGGATAATTTCATTTACATGGACAATCTACCTATAGAAAGGTAAAGTACTATTGAGGAAAGAGAAGGGAGAGGGAGAAGGAAAAGGAGAGTAGTAGGAGGAGAGTCAGAGGGGGCAGAGAGAGAGAGAGAGAGAGAGAATGACTGATCTCTAGTCCCCAAAGCAAACTGTATATGAACTACATGAGTATTTCGTCTTCTGTTTGGTTCTACAGTGCATCTGCTTTCATGCCTGGACATTTCTTTTACGAAGTGCAATAGGAGGTTAATGGATAAAATGAAGCAGATGGTAATATTCTGGAAAACAATGATAGTACTTATACCACTGCTGGATCTCAACCCCGCTGAGTGATATGGCAACTCAGCAGTGGGCACTTGTCCCTGGGGTACATAATCACAATATTCCCTATGTTGAGTGGCTGCATGATTAACTGGTGTACATACATGCACACACATGCACCTACACACATACACTCACATGCACAAATATGCACGTACACACAGTTCACACAAAAATACACTGTTAAAACATACTGTTACATAATTATTCTCTAGAATGTACAGGGATGATTAATTTTCAAGTCAATAAATGTGCAAGGAGTATCAATTACATGCTGATCTATATTTCACAAATTTCATTGTGTTTAACATTAGCCACACATAAAATAATCTCCAGCATTATATGGGCAATTTTATAAGTTGTTGTGTTTTATCAGCTGTACATAAAAAGCATCACTGTATGAATCAACATTTCACAAATATTGCTTAAGATATGTAAGTGTAGATATTTACATTTTTAAATGGCATAAGGATGACTATTTTACTTTAGATATACTTCTTCCAATAAAATGATGAAAAACAGATGTTTTTCAAGAAGGAACATAACAGAAACAAAAACATAACAAAGAGGAAACAAGAGTAGTATAATCAACACTTCAAAATCATAAAGATTGGGAGAGTTTGTATATTCAGTATTAGAAAAGCTGAATCCCAAAAGTACACTAAACAGTGGAAGAAACAACCCATTTTTCACTGCATCCTTAGGAGTTGCGAGTTTGAGAATGTCCCAAAAAAGGAAGGACAGAAGATTAAACTAGAGTGGAGCATGGTTTTTGTACACAGTTATGAGTTTATTTTAATTATGAAGAGTAGAAATTCAACCTGTCTAAAAAAGAAAACTTTTTTTTTAAGAACAACTGACATATTCATCTGGTTTTGTCAGAGAACTCTGATGCTCAGATTTCTCTTTTGACTGTGCACAGGCAAATACCCCTGGCTAACTCTTGCAAAAGATGGGAGCACTTGTGTCCAGAGCAAGCAAATAAACAACTCTAGGAGAAGTGCAACGTAGCTGAGATCAAAGTAGTTTTATAAAAATAAGGAATAAGTAAAAATGAAGACATAAATGTTGAAATTACAATGTAGGGAGATTCTTCTAGAGAGTGTCCAATACACTGCAAAGGAGATTCCTTGATAAAATGGCACAGCTAACCCACACTTAAAAATGACAAGATTTCCCAACCAGTTTTCATGGCACACTATGTCTGAGCATAAAAGGAAGAACATGCAGATACTTGAGAAAAGAAAGTAATATGAAAAACAGAAACTGAAACAGACAAAAGAAAATGTGAGGAAAACAGGAGGCATAGAAAGAAAATCATCAAAATATGGTTAATATCCTCAAAGATGATGAAATATTTTATTCAAGAAAAAAATCATTTAAAACATCAAAAACAACAGAGAACTCTTAAAATTAAGTTGTGTTAATAAAAATTAAACCTCATTAGGATGTTGAAGCATAAGGATAAGACATTTTCCCAGAAAATAAAGACAGTAAGAGCAAAAATATGGAAAGAAGGAAGGGAGGGAGGAGTACCAAATGTTCACTATCTGAATGACAGAAATTACAGAAAGAAAGACCATGTGAAAAGAGGCAAGAAGGAAACATTCAGGTGTAATTTAAGATGGAGGATTTAGCAGTCCTGGAACTGAAGAGGAATTCTAGAGTGAAGTCTTTTCTCCCCACCCCCCTTTTCTTAGAAAAGAAGACTTGTACTCAGAAAGCTTTCATTTGTTCTTGTAGGATGGCCCAAAGGAATGAGATTGAATAGCCTTATTGATATGATATAAATTGCAGGAAAGGATTTTGAAGAAAGAGGATATTCTAGTCAAAGAGAAAAGTATTTTCTGATATCGTGATGAAGAGGGGGATGAAGCTAATACCTCTTTAGTGCCCTGCTTGATTTTAAATACATTTCTTTTTTTGATAATTACCCAGGGTCCCCAAACAAGCGCTATCATGTTACTTGGACTGAAGGTTCAATCTGAAAGTACTGAAACAGAAATGAATTTTATGAAGATTTCCATTTGCTTTGTATTCACATTAACATACGAGAAATGTAGCTTCATATATTTCTCTCCGAGAGTATTTCCATCAATACGCAAAGAAGTAAACACTATTATTGGGTCATTATAATGATGAAGAATCTGAGTCATAGAAGATAAGGATTTACACAAGAGTGTGCATAAAGCAACCAGCCATGATGTAATTTGAAGACCTGCCATGTGACTTAGGTTTGGAATTATTATTTAATCCTGTTCTTCGGTGAGCTTTAAAGTTGCCAAAACCCTTATTGATATGATATAAATTGCAGGGAAAGATTCTAACAGATAAAGTATAGAATGATTTGGGAAGAAAACAAGAACAGGTTTAGTAATTTAGGATTTCAGTTTTTAAAGAAAATGTGTCCTGCTGGATAGAAGCCAAGAGAGAGGAAGGTAATTCCTTTGGCATTGCCAGTTTGGAGGTTATTAGTGATGCTTGAGAGAGGCAGTGGGAGGCAGCCAGGCGGCTCAGGTGACAAAGCACTGAAAGTGTTAGTGAAGACTTCCCATCCAGGCCCAGCAGTCAAAGACAGGCCCTGCGCTCCACTGCACTAACAACTAACAAAGCACCAGGAATGCGCTCTTGTGAACAGGAACGTTTGTCCTCACTCAGATCCTAAATGCCTGACTCCGAAGGTTTGCTGCCCTTTCCACAGCAACTTCAGAGCTGCACTTTCTCTCTCTGAATTGCATATACAAATGTCAAGCTGAACATCGGAGTTAAAGGGATTTTTATTGGTATTGAAGTACTGCACGGATAAAATGAAAAGGATATATAATCTGCTCCTGTGACAAATCCACCTTGGTAAATGTGTAGGGAAAGTATGTTTTCAGTAACTTTCCAATCCATTTAAACTTGAAAATACTTTATATTATAGCTACTTGCTACATTTTTACTCCTATTCTTGCTTTCAAATCTTAATATGTTTCCCATTTACCTGAAAACCCAGATGAAAACAACTCTGAGTAGTTTCTGCTCTTCTACTGGACTAATTTACCAGGAATGTATACAACATTACAACTCGGCTTTTCTAAAATTAAGTTTGAAGATTTCACCTTTGCATGTAAACAGAGTAATTCCTGAAGAAATATTTCTGGTAACAGAGTGTTTCACACCAGAAGAATTATTTTAAACGCTGCTTTCATATTATAAAGAAAAAAGCCACAAAGATGCCTGTATAAATAATTTTATATGTTATTAGAAAGAGACAGTAAAAAACAAAATATTTTGTGGGTCATATAGTGTAGTCTTAAGCCCATCTTTTTCTGATTAAATTTCTAAAAATACTGTGTATCTGTGAACAGGAAGAGACTCAGGGATTAAGCAAGGTACGTAATGTAAATATCTTCAGTGAATCCTCAAATACTTGTCTAGTGCTAAAACGGAAACCCTCAGTATATTCTTTGAGTGTGTATCATGTTTACCAGAAGTGAGTAAATGTAAAGCTGTTGACCAATTGTAGCCTTCTGAATGTTGTATAAATAAACTTATTAGTACCTAGTGATACTTATCTCTTTATATATTGTCTATGGTGCTTTTCTACTATAATAGCAGATTTTAATAGTTTCAAATAACACCAGGAAGTCATTTAGGTACAAAGTATTTATCTGATCCTTTGGACTATGCCAACTCTTGTGTAGGCAATACAGACACCGACATGGAACAGAGGGCAGACGGGGCTATGAGATTTTATTTGCTTTTCCCTTTTCTAAAACCCACATTCAATTTTATGCCCTCTAAAATCCTAATGAAATAATAAAGATTTGGAAAAAACCACCCATCCATAAGAAGAAAGAAAAACAAAGTACGCTATCAGCAAAGGAGATTTTTTTTTTCTCTCAGCAGAGAGAAGAGTAAGGAGAGGCTGCTGTGGAGGGGGGAGCACCGCTTCCAGGTAGATATCATTAAGGCCCAGTGTTTGGAATGAGCAGGAGGTACAGGGAACAGAAGTGAATATGACGCGGGCTGTGAAATCCTGGACAGTTAGCTAGTGGATTTACTGTGTGTGCACAACAGGGACTGGCCAACCCTATACGTTTCATTCCCATTATTTTATCTGCAGCACTTAATCCTACCCCACACTTCAGGTGGAACAAACAGAGAGAGATGGACAGCGCTTATTGTGCTTGGGAGGACAAGGCAGAGGTGTAAAGCCAAAAACAAAGCCACTGATTGGTCATCTGAAAAGGAAAAGCAGCGGGACCTGGATAAGGAAATAAGCTCAAGTATGTTTCCCTGCTGGAGCATCTCTAACATTTGAGAATGACTGTTCTGAGTCTTTGGAGTACTTTGTGCTTTTGACGGTTGCTCTGAGGTATAATTTTAAAGTCCTTATTTTTGTAGTCTCTGCTGCAACTATGATGAAGATAGGTATCATTAGTTTCCCCAGTCAGCTGTATAGGACAAGGTATGATTTGGGTGTGACTCACATAAAGACACAGGCTAGGAGGGGTCATCCAATCTAAGGTCCAAATGCTCTTGAGTGAGTTCTTGACTTAGGCTAGTTCTTCAATGAGGTTCCTAGAATAGTTCTTGTTTTGACAGGTTTTTTCCTAGTAGTTTCTTCTAGAGACTGAGCTATCTCAATAATTGGGTGTGTTACATCATGTTTCAGTCAATTCTCTTTGATTAAATTGAGTGAAATGAATACTTTTTTGGTGCAAGAATTCTATCCATAAAACTTTAAAATGTAATGCTTTCCATTTCAGTGAGATGGTGGCCCTGGACCTGCCAATACAAGCCACATCCACATAATCTAAAGGAAATGTGCATCCTGATATAGACCTTTTCTCTGTGCAAAATCTGCCTATCAACCCATATGACTTTTGAGACAATAGCTTTCATTTAGTATTTAAAGGAAATACTTTTTCCTTTAGTATTTAAAGGAAATTCACAAATTTAGTTTGTGTATTTAGTATTTAAAGGAAATTCACAAATCCAAGAGAAAAGACCAAAGTAAACAACACAAACACTGACATAGAAGTCAATAAATGTAATATAACAATGATGCTTTTAAAAAAAACTGATTTTCAATCAGCAAAGTGTGAGGATATAGCTATCTATGATAAGAAATAATGAAAATCAATTAAAATGAATGAAATCTTATAAACTAATAAATGATCGCAAAATAACATGTTAATGAGAAAGACCAAATACCAGAATTGACAAAGATATAGAAACAAATAGATAACAAAGTTTTAAGGGAAATTAAGACATGGACACAAAAAAAGGACGGGCAAACCTGGAGAAATGATGAGATATGTAAGATGGACTCAGAAATCCCAATATACAATTGAAAATTTATTCAAAGCAAGCCAAAAAAAGGATGGAAGAACAGAGGCAACACACTGTCCACTCCTCCTTTTGTCTCTCTTTGATGGAAGCTTTCTTTCACGAAGTTTAAAAAAAATGAGAGCTCAGTAGCTCAGTGACACCATGCCTGGCAGGCAAGTGCAAGGGCCTGAGCTTGAAACTTCGAGCAAAGGGGAGGGGGGGATCGAAGAATGAGATAGGCACATTTTTTAAAATTTCTGCTATACACACCTTGATTAAATTTCAGCACTCCAAAGAAGAATATCCTAAATCTTCCCCTAAAAGAAAAGCATTTTAACTATAAAGATGTAAGGATCAATATGGCATCAACACTCATTACTATCATTTTTATTCCACTTTGGGAAGACAGTGGAGCAACAAGCATCAATTAAGAGTACCATGGGAAAATTCTGAAAATTTACTTCCAGTCTCTTCTGAAAAAGAACAAAACTAAACAAAATAACAAGCCTGAAAATTTACTTCAGCAAAGAGAGGAAATGATATAGAGAAATTATATCTTAGATATAATGGATTTGCATTAGAAATGACATGAAACCCAAAGATAAAGAAGAGTATCAGCAATATAACTTTATTCAGTTATCAATTTTTCTTCTCAGCAAGACAAAAGGTATCATTTGAAGGTGATAAACTATGAAAACATAAAAAGTAATACAGTATTTCAAAGTATTAACCATCAGGAGGATTCTGTGACAATTCAAATGCAAATGTCTTTAGACACAGGCAACAGAATGAGAGTCGAGAAAGAATTTGTACCTTAACTATGGAATGTATAACTTTGTGTATTTGGGGAGGTTTGTGCTATGTGCTTAGTAATGGAAGTGATTCTTCTTTCATTTCTAGGCCAGTTTAAACTCAGTTCTAATCAAATTACCTCACTATACATTCTTGTTCTTCAGTTCAGATGGTTACCAAACCATGTATGGTATTTTTAAAATCTTTTTTTTTTTTTTTTTTTGAGACTGGGTCATGCTTTGTAGTTCAGGCTGGCCCCGAGCTCAGCCTCATACTCACATCACAGCAATCCTCCCACCTCTGCCTCCCTCCCGAGTGCTGGGATTACAGGCATGAGCCACAGGCATGTCCCTGTGGTATGTTGTAACGATTGCTGCTGGGCGTGAGTCTCCACATTCAGTATTGTTGTATGTGGTTCCTGGGGATCAAAACCAGACCCTTGCACTAGCAAAGCAGGTACTGGAACCACTGAGCTAAATCCCTGGCCCTTAAATCATTTTTTGAAGTTTTAATTTTTCCATATCCAGAATCAGGGCCTCCAAATAACTGTCATGTTTCTCACCTCATACCCTTTTCTCAGCTTTGTACAGATTATTTACTTAATATTTGCTTTAACCATTGATAGTTATCAAATCAGTAAGACAATCTAAATATTTACATGAGTTTTATTTTTTTCCCTGAATGATTCTGAGTACCCAGACTCTAACATTTCTGCCACCTCAGTTTTTCCTGCTTGCATTTTAGCTTTTCCTTCTGCACCAGTTCTCCAAAATTGGCATTTGAACTGGCTTTAATTGGTCTCACCTTAACAGGAAAGCGTCCTGTTTGCCACTTGCTTTGCTTACTACTGTTCTCTCTTCCTCACCACAAGCAAGCTGATTCTAGGTACTGCCTATGGATACTAGGATCACTTTCTTCACTCTAATTAGTCAACCTGCTTCAAAGATCCTTTTCTATCCAGTCCTTAGGAAATTGCTCTTCATATTTGAAATGATTTCTTTTTTAAAAAAGATTAAAACATCCACTGGGTTAAAGCTAGTGTAAAAAAATATAAATTGACAAACATCCTCCAATGGACTTTAAAAAATCTGCTTCTTTGACCTTATTGACCATAGTTAACTTTGTGGCTACAAGTTCTCCTGGCTTTTCTCCTATCTCTCAGGCTAGTCATGCTCTGTTTCCTATACCAATTAAGTTCTTTATATTTCCAAAGCTTCAAATTCTTTGTCTCCTCAATAACTCTACATGCTCATCTTCTTCTTTCAAATACTCTTTTCTCTTTGCAAAGCAGAATTTATTCACCTTGAAGTATCACTTATAAGTCTTAGGCAAGACTTACATAAAGCCTCAAATTTAAATTGTGTGCCACATCGTCTTTTAAAGTCTTTATCTTTATAATAATGTATTCATATTTGATATTATTCATGCAAGGGCTCATACTCCACCATCAACTTTACAAGGGTAAAGAACATATCATCTTTATCACTTTATTCAAGAGCCTAGTACAGAGAAGAGGTCTATAAGTATTTGTTGAATAAATGAATGAATCACTTAGAGCTAGGAAAATTTCAATTTATTTCTACTGTCATATAAACATAGAGAATTGAGGGGCTATTCATTAATGAAACTAACATTTTATTCATTTTATGTATATCTCAAATTATTCTGAAAGTAAAGTTCATTAATTAAACAATAAGAATGGACCACAGTAGTAAAAACCAGGGGCCAGAGCTTCAGGCTGCAAGGTTTAAATCTCACCTGTCACCTAGGAGCTGCATGACTGTGGACAAGTTCCATAAACTCTCCCTCATGATAATACTGGTTCTATGTGCTTTACTTTGTTTTATTTTACATTTTTCATCACTGTTATATGTACTGAGCTTATAATATGTACCAATGGATAATTACTGATTAAGTGAACAAATATATTTCTTTTAAAAATCTCAACAGAGAAGCCCTAAATTTTGCAATACATGAAAGCTTTCTGTTCCTGCAGCCCACATCATTTCTTCATTTGGCAGCTGGACAGCCAGACTCTATGGCACCAGTATTACATGCTTCTAGCCTAATTTTTCCTCATTTACATTCTCAGTGTTTCAAATATCTTTTCCTTAAAGCCAACAAGGCAGATCTCCATATCTACATAGATTTCTCCTTAAGAAAACTTCTTGTGAATGAAAATGGAAAAGCATCTTTCAGGTGTCCACAGTAACTTCATCACTTTAATTTATGTTTGATGGCTGAAGTTGAATTGAATAACAAACTTCTGATAATCACCAGCTGAGAATGAATAATGTAGATTCACTCTCCAACTTTCAGAAGTCCTTGGTACCACCCCAATTTAGAATGTATCAAAGAAACAATCTACTGCTGCTATTAATTTCATGTATATGACTCCCAAGAGTGCAAAGAAAAATAATTGGCATCTCTCTCACTCCCTAAAAATTAGAAGGAATGGGATAGCTAATATGCAGAAGATTGCTAAGACCAAAAGTATGTTCCACAGAACTTGGCAAGAGAATCAAAGTTGGCAAAAGAATCAAAACATTCTTAATATTCAGGTTGGGATCATATTGAATTCATGTCAACAAATCAGAATTCTCTAAAGCCCAGCTCAGCAAATTTGTTGTTCAAGAAAGAAAAGCAATGTGCTGCAGAGGTATACTTATATCAAATGCCTTGGACTTCATCAAACACACGGTGAACATTTGTTCTGGTATTTCAAAGTTGGACAAAGTTTTTCAAGATTCTACTCCTAAAATACATGAACTAAACTTCCTGAGGTGGCTACTAGTAAATCCTTTCAAAATGTATCCTTTTGATGGAAGGGAAAGGAAAGTCTTATGGTACAATTGTAGTGAGACCATAAACTGTCATGTTAGCCTTGTTTATCTTCAAACTTAGTATCAACAAACATTTGTTGAGTACATAGACTGTGCTGAACATTTTCTAATCTATAAAGAGATAAAAATAAAAGTTTTCTCATCTATACTCAAAAATGATAAAAGTGCAAAAAGTGCCAACACATAGTTTGTTCATTCCTTATTTCCTTCTTTCATTCAGTAGTCACACTTTTATCATTCATTTATTCTATGTCCTTCCTATTTGCCAGCATGGCTCAATTCAGAGCACAGAGCACTTAACAGATCAAACTGATATCTGACTTGTTAGAGCCAGATTTTGTGCTAAATATTGCATAAATTTTTTGTTAATTTAAACCACAGTATTTTAAAGGAATCAGTTTTCTCTGTAGCAGAGATAAGTAGTGTTCATTTAAGAGGCGCATTTCTTACACTTCCCCCATTTGCAGGTATGTAGGGCTATGAGAAAACTCTGGACAAGATATCAAGAAAAGAAGTTACAAGTGTCACTTCCAGCCAAAACCATCAATAACCTATTTAATTGGAACCATCAGGCCATAGCCTGTACCTTTCTATCAGAGGAAAGTAGCCTGGAGCCCTGAATCACAGAATGGGAGAAGGACTTCTTGGGGGAAGTATTCATTTGCATAGTGCTTTGGCATAAACTAGGTGAGAAAATACATGGATTAAATTCAGTCACTAAGATCCTTGTGTTTGTTCCCATATCAAAACATAGCTGAGGGCTGGGGATTTAGCTCCGTGGTTCACTCCAGTGCCTGCCTTGTGAGTGCAAGGTCCAGAGTTCAATTCCCACTAACTACATACCACAGTGCTGGGTGTGGTGACTCACACACAACCAGCAATCAGAACTACATATCACAGTGCCAGCTGTGGTGGCTCACGCCTTTAATCCCAGCACTTGAGGCAGAGGCAGAGGCAGAAGGATTGCTGTGAGTTCAAGGCTGAGCTCAAGGCCAGCCTGAACTACAAAAGGGAGACACTGTCTCAAAAATAAATAAATAAATAAATAAA
>PVIR01035772.1:0-16221 GCA_004026965.1 Petromus typicus | reverse complement strand
CCTCCCCTCCCCTCCCCTCCCCTCCCCTCTCCTCCCCTCTCCTCCCCTCTCCTTCCCTCCCCTGCCTTCTGTTCCCCTTCCCTTCCCTGGGGTCTCAGAAGCAGTCCTCAATTAGAAGTATAAATCCGGAAATTAACCCTATCCAAGTACTCAGCCAACTTGTTTATGCTGGATTCCAGTGCTTGGTGCAGTGCCTGGGACATCTGCATTTGAGGCATGCATGATTCATGAATGATATTTAAAGCACAGTGAGGGAAAAGGTATCTTGAGAACACCAGAATATAAAGCATTACTTGACAAAGAGAAGTTGACTGAAGAGATGGAGAGGGAGGCCTTAGATGGTTAGGAAAAGACAAGACACTAGTACCTTTCCCTGGACAGTGGGGACCACAGCTGAAGGCTGTGTGCATTTCTCTGTCCACCTCCTGAGGCAGTGTGGGTACAAAGTTCCTGCCTTCCTGCTCCACTGTGGAAACAACAGTGTTTAACAGAGGCTCTTCAGGATGTGGATGAGTGGATGTAAATCACAAAAAAACCCCCAGCTTTATCAAAGGATAGGTGGTCAGCATTGTTTACACCGTAGAAAGGCCAAGGAAATGCAAACTAAGGAGCCACCTATAGAAATCACTGATGTTTGCCAGAGTCCTTTGTGCTGGAAACCAACTTTTGCAGCCAGTAATGTAGCTCAGTGGTACAATGCCTGCCTGGAAAACATGAGGCCCTGAATTCAATTCCAAGTTCAAAAAAAAGTACCAATAGAAATTAACTTTTGAGGAGGACAGGGATAGAAATTTCTCTGGAGGGAATTAGTAAGAAGCAGTGGTAACTGGAGGGGACTTGTGGGTCAAGGAAGATGTGTACTTGTTTGCTTGAGAACTTGATAATATTTAGGATCTGAGAACTGAATATCTTAAAGTTCTGAAAAGGTAGGAATATTTGAATGCAAATCTCAAAATATGGGCCAAGGAATGGAGCCAGGAGCTTAGCAAATCAGAGTACACTTTGTTGGACAGAGATCTGCTCATCTCCTAAACAGAAGAGAAGACAGGGATGAGCATGGTCAAGAATACATTTCTAGTTGGGGCAGGAAAATGGTTAGACTAGGAGAGGAGCTGAGAGGCTGTAACATCCACAGTGCACGTGATGTACTTTCCCCTAATGTCTAATGTGCTCATGTTTATGATTTTAGAACTGAAAGTACCAAGAAACATATGACAAAACAGTGTGACACTATGAATATCTCCAGGTATTACACTAATATTTGATCTTTGTTCTTTACACACAGGTCCTCACACTTCAGCAAATGTAGGTACACTAAGTAGTTGCCTGGACTTACGAACAGTGATCCCAGAAACTTCCACATCTAGTACTGTTTCCAGTGCTCAATTGATGCTATCCCAGCAGACCATTAAAACCGAGTTGTCCAGTACAAATGGGGCAGTTGTTAAAGATGAGACTTCACTAACAACCCTCAATACCAAAGCTGAAGGTCTGAATGTGTTTCCTCACTTTTTGGGGGGATACTGGGGATTGAACTTGGGACCTTTTGCTTGTGAAGCAGGTACCAGAACTACTGATTTAATTCCCCAGCCCTTAAACATGTTTCTCAGACTGTATTTCAAACCATTTGTGTATGTCAGCTCCTTAGATGTATTTGTCTTAGTTGGGAATTGCATTTCATTTGGATTCAATCACATGTAAACAGAGAAAGTGTGTCAATTAAATTATTATCTAAAATATTGTCCGCACCCTCCCATAAAATATTTAGATTAGTGCTTATGGAAGGACACTCCAGACATATCTTCCCTACCATGAATAAATTCAGCACTTTTCCTTAGAAAAAGTTAGTTCTAGACTATGAAGTAATGATTCTCAGCCAGACTGATTTCTGATTTTGGAAGTTTTCACTGTTTCACAATAAGAACTGGTTCTCTTCTTTGGTAAACATTTTCTGGAGTCCTAGGTAGTCATCAAATCCTTAGAGAGTAAAAGGGTCTATATTTCTAATTACTGTGTTCCCCTCTCCAGCTATTTTCCCTAGTTTTTTATTGTGATAAAATGTATATAAGATGAAATCCATCATCTTTACCATTTTTAAGTGTATAGTTCATTGCTATTCACCACTTATAAATTCTGTTTTAGTATATAGTAGTAAAGTGACTGTGTGAGCCTTAATGAATTAATTGTTTAACTTTTAGTTGATGAAACATGTGCTCTACCTGCCACCAAGATCAGCCGTGTGGAGATCCACGCTGCAGCCGTGCCATCCTCTGTAAGTGCACCGCCCAGTGACATGCATGCTGCAGGTCACTGTGCTTCTGAATGCTGAGCAGCTTCTCAGTCCATGAGAAAGTTCTCAGGGCCCATTTATAGTCACTGGATATAAATTTAAAAGTGAATGGTCAAAGAGGAAGATATAATGTAATGTTTAGTGGAAAAAACTTGATAGAATAATACATATGCTGTGCTCCCAATTTTGATAAAAATACACATAACACAGACACACCTTATGTGCACAGTGAGATGCTAGATGACTCTCCCAACTTGTGGGCCCATAGATAACTTTGACTTCCTCTGTTTTCCCATAATGAGATGCACTACTTTTACAATCAAAAATGCATGTCTGTGTTTATGTAGATGACATCATGGTTAAAAGATGGAACATGTTAGAGAGCAGGAGAACTTGGGTGGCCTTCTGGCTGCTTAGTAGGAGCACAGCGGAGTGTGGCAGCATAGGGTTGTCCTTCCTGGACCACAGCCCAGTAATCTGTGACGTTGCATGGTTTTGTGGAAGGCCAGCAAATTGCATGGCACTACACCACAGACGTTAGGATGGTGCCTCGCAGAAAGACCGAGTGTCTGGACTCGAGAAACACAGTATGAGAATGATACACACGTATGTGTCCTATTTTTGAGAGTTTTTATTATCAGTCATTTCTAATTTATTGCTGTGAGCCAGTTTTTATTTGACCTAATATTTACCATTTAATATCTTGAAGCATTATTTGTATTAATTTCCTTCTAAGTTTTTGGATTTGGACTATAGATTAACCTTTGCCACTCTTACCTTTCCGGAGTGTAGTCCCCACGACTCTTCTCAGGGAAGGTGAACTTTTTCTTGGAATTTGTTTTGCATTGCATCAGCCAGAACTGTGTTTGCTGTCTCATTTGGAGCCAGTTGTTTCATAAAAGTTGTTGTAAAGAAATTTTACAACTTAAAAAATGAAGACAAATTTAAAGCTATTCCTTTTCCTTTAAAGATTTTTCTCATTAGTTCACTTTGTCATGTGTGATAGCCTAAATAACAAAAAATGTGAATGATAAGCATGTACCTCTGCTGTTATATATTTAAGACAGAAATAAATAACTGAAGTGCACATTTGTTTTGAGCTTCTGGAAACAGTGTCTCATTTATAAGAAGATGGCTTAAAAAGGTTAGTTCCAGGGATAAGTATAATTCACTTATCACTAAAGTAGCTTAAGGTAGAGGAAGTTTATTTGTATTTAAAAGCAGGGTAAAAATGTAATACTGTTTAATGGATTCCTCTTTAGTGAATACAACAATATATCCAAATTGCATTTTAGTTTTGAACATTTTTTTTCTCCTTTTAGGTTTGGAGAATCCCAGGTATTTCAAATGCAAAGGTCACTGAATTTCTGCTAGTTGTTTTTGAATAAAACAAAAGCCAGCTTGGACTGAATTTTTCTTATGTGCTCCTTTCAGAGCAAGCTGTAATGTTTCCCTAAGGGATTGCATTTTCTGAGAGTCTGAGTCGCAGTGACCTGATGTGGCTGGCATTTTACCCTGTCTGATTGGAAAGCACCTCCCTCCAGCCAGGATGATAGCACTGGGGACAGAGCCTGGCTGGAGCATGCCCGTCACCCCCGCCACCCCTGGGTTGGATTGGTTCCCCTGTCCACTGTCAGTTGACCTAATCTCTGAAGACCTGATTTACTGATGAGCTCTCAGTGTGTGATGTTTCCCTGATACCTGCTCATAGGTCATTGCATGGATTTATTAGAGCTTGAAACTTCTGAAATGCTCGACAAGAGTCTTCATAACTTTCTCTCTCTCTGAAATTAGAAAGAGACATCTTCACACTCAGTGACCACAGTAAAAGCAGGAGAACGACAGTGGTGTGATGTGGGGATTTTTAAGAACAATTCTGCATTGGTGAACCAGTTTTACTTGCTGCCAAAAGGGAAGCAGAGCACCTCAAAGGTAACTGTGATGTACTCTCTGTGCCTCTGCCTCTCTGGGTTACAGCTTGAGTGACTGATTTAGGCCCCATGAATGAGTAAAACTGGGATTTGGTTGTGATCTATAATTAAGAGTTGTGTATGCTTCACTGTTTTGTCTTGTTTATGAAGGTTCTTTATTGAATACAGTGTAACACATAAAAAGTCTTCACAATCACTGAGGTGAATTTCATATAATAAAATCTAACCTAGGGCTGGGGATTTAGCTCAGTGGTTCCGATGCCTGTCTTGCAAGTGCAAGGTCCTCGTTTCGATCCCCAGTAACCACATACAATAATGCCAGGCATGGTGACTCATGCCCACCAGCAGTTAGTACCACACACCACAGTGCCGGGCGTGGTGGCTCACGCCTGTAATCCCAGCACTTGGGAGGCAGAGGCAGGAGGATTGCTGAGTTGAGGCCGAATTTAGGACCACCCTGAACTACAAAGCGAGACCCTGTCTCAGAAAATTTAAAAAAATATTAAATTATAAAAACAATCTAACCTGACCAGCTAAAATGAATGTTTTTTAAAATGTCACCAATTTTATTTATTCACTGTGTTTAGAGAATTGGTTTCTTACTGAGATATTTTTTGTTTCTCTTTTTACAATTTAAAAAAATTTAAAAGCCTGTATATGCTATTAATTTTCCCTTGATTCTGAAGCTTCTTCAGGAGACATTGTGTGGCATATGAATCCTCTAGGAATTATAAATTGGCAACAACTCTAAAGCATGCTGCACTAATAATGCTGCCCTTATATGGAGAATCTCCAAAATGGGATTTCAAGGAAATGGCACTCTTCAACCTCAAGACCTTCCCAAATGGAGAAAATAAGATGAGCTCTTTAACCCAAAAATGTGAAAACTGAGGTGCTCTAAAAATGGAAAGCTCTGTAGTGTCATGTGATGCCTCGGTAGGAAATGTGTAGGTGAGCTCAAAGGACAGGTTGCAGGCAGAAGCTGAGGCACTGGACATCTGAAATCCTAGCACTCTGGGAGGCCAAGGCAGGCCATTCAGAAGTTTGAGCCCAGCGTGGGCAACTTGATGATTCAGTGAGACCCTGTCTCAAAAAAAGGATGAGGCCAAAGATTTAGCTCAGTGGTTTCAGCGCCTGGCTAGCAAGAGCAAAGTCCTGAGTTCGATCCCTGGTAGTCACATATCACAATGCTGAGTAGGTGGCTCACACTTGTAATTCCAGCACTTGGGAAGCAGAGGCAGGAGGATTGCTGGGTTTGAGGTTAGCCGAGTACAAAGTAAGTTCAGGGGCAGCTTGAACTACAAAGCAAGACCTTGTCTCAAATAAATAAATAAATAATATTTTAAAATAAAAGAAGGTTGAGGATGTATCTCAGTGTGAAGGTCCTGGGTTCAATCTGCAGCAGGCCAGATGTGTAAGTTATACATAAAACAAATGGAGTTTGTACTTAGACTTGGGTCCCATCTCTAAGATACCTAATTATGTGGATGTAGATATTACAAAATCTGACAAAAATCGGAAACCCAAAACCTTTCTTGTCCCAAAAACTTTGGATAAGGCTCTTCACCATATATCATGTATTTTCATTTATCTAACATTATATCTGGTGCTCCTGTTTTGCAAATTGAACTTTTCCAATTCTTGACAAAACAGAAATTCTAGTTAATTATTTAATATTATGCCTGATGAAATTTCTGAGGAAAGTTGGATATTACATATGAGGATATATGCATATCTAAAGGCCTATTGTAGGTACCTGATTTTTCCTGAAAGAAAAAGAAGAACATAAAATGTAGAGCTGTAAACTTGGGTTTGAATCACTGGTTCCAGCACATAGCAGTGTGAACTGGAATGAATCACTTATTGAATCTCTCTGAGACTCAGTTTCCTCATCTGGAAAATGAGATGACCCAGCTCCCAAAAAGTAGATGAGTGGTATTGGCATCTCCTGTCTCACCAGGATCTTGAGAGAGCTAGGGAGAATATGTAAAAGTTGTTTGAAAGTTGTGAATCTGTAATCTTCCCACCTAGAGTATGTCTCCTTATTTAACATGACATTTATCCTGTGTCCTGAGTGTGCATTTTACAAGTGCTCTGCAGACATGCTAGTGGCCCCTCACATGCTAAGCCCACTGTCCTCTTTCTGAAAGGCACTGTGCAGAGAATGCTGTTTCCTGACAGTAAATCTGAGATTTCTGCTTAAGGCCTAGTTCATGTGGGAAAGAGGCAGTTGTTACTTTGTCTCTAGCAGTTTTTCATTTTTTCTGCCTTTGTACCATCACATGCAAAATACCCCTGCATTTCTCTTCATAAACAGTGATTCTTAACTAGAAAGGTCATTTTTCCTTTGGTAAGAATCACCAAGTGTAGAGGCCAGGGATTAGCTCAGTGGTTTTTACCTCAAAGTACAAGTTCATGAGTTTGATCCCTGGTACTAAAAAAAACAAATCATTGGTTTATGAATTTAATTGCTTCTGTATTGGAAGGTTTCTTCCTGTGTTTGAGACCTGAATGAATGAATAAATAAATAAATAAATTAATTAATTAATTAATGTGAGCTGGAACTTTAAAACATAGCTCATTCTTTAAAAGCTTTCTTGATTGAAAAATAATTTTAAACTTAAATAATAAAGTAACTATGCCTCTTATTTCACTTTCATATATATTACACTTTAGGTAGAAAATGCAGATGTTCCTGACTACAGTTTACTTAAGAAACAAGATCTTGTTCCAGGCACAGGCTACCGATTCAGGGTTGCTGCAATCAATGGCTGTGGAATAGGGCCTTTCAGCAAAGTCAGTGAATTTAAAACATGCATTCCCGGTTTTCCTGGAGCTCCTTCTGCGGTCCGAATTTCAAAGGTAAGATGTCAGATCAAGACTTTGTGACTTATGTTATTTCAGGCTTTGTACGGTGACAGTGGTGCAAACTGTGTTTAGAAATTCTTGTTAGCAGCTGCTGAAATGAGAGTACCTAAAAGAGGTGGATTAAATAGTTTTTGCTAGCTACTCAGTGGTATTTTTAAGCACTACAAGCAGAATTACAGCATTTGAATCACAGAGAGGCAGGGGAATCTTCTGGCTTTGCTCCTGTTATATAATCCAGAAATTCATGCTGGAAAATTTTAATAGAATGCACAAGATTCGATTACATTTTATCCCAAGTCCTGCCCTTCCTTAGAGAAGAGGCCTGCTTTTAGTGAAGAAAAATTCCCTTTCTGGGATATTCCTTAAATCTCACTGTGATGTTTGTGAAAAATGGACCTGTGCTGGCATGGTGGTACACACCTGTGGTCTCAGCACTCAGAAGGTTGGGGAAGGAGCATTGCTGAAAGTTGGAGTTCAGCCTGAGGTATATAGTGAGGCCCTGATTCAGAAAAGAGGAAAAAGGAAAGGTTGTCGATCCACTGAAGGTAGATTTTTTTAAAAAAGTGAACAATACGTCTAACTTCTAAAGCAATTACTTGAAGAAAAAGAAGCACTGTGTGTCCTAAAGATAGTCATGACATTCGTGCTTATAGAGAAAGCTTGAGAACTTTTACCTGTTCCCCCTTTTCCAGAATGTGGAAGGCATCCACCTTTCCTGGGAGCCACCAACCTCTCCTTCCGGAAACATTCTGGAATATTCGGCCTACTTGGCTATCCGCACAGCACAGATACAGGACAACCCGAGCCAGCTCGTGTTCATGAGGATCTACTGTGGTCTCAAGACCTCGTGCATAGTGACTGCCGGGCAGCTCGCGAACGCACACATCGACTACACGTCCAGGCCCGCCATCGTGTTCCGCATCTCCGCCAAGAATGAGAAAGGGTACGGACCTGCAACACAAGTGCGATGGCTTCAAGGTAACAATAAGAAAGCACCTGTGAGTTGAATTTGTTTTTTACTGAAGCGATTGTGATGGCACTTATTTATTAGCAACTGGTTATGAAGATCTGTCTTTGAAAAAAAAATAGTCTTCGACTGATTTCCAGCTGTTAAGAATTTGAGTTTGTAAGTTGTTCTTAAAATGTATTTGCTCAATTGTAGATCCAAATAAAAATAGAAAAGAAGCAAAGACTGAAAATTAGTACATGGGTTCTTCCTTATATGTATAGCTCTTTTACAAAGAAAAACAATAAAACTAAGATAAAGCTAGAAGGGTTTATTCTCCTGATGCTGTGTAAAGCTTTGTAACTCTGTCTTCCCAGAGTTACTGAGATGATCTTAGCAGCTGCGGTTCACTTTCCTGTCTTAGGAAGTAAACGACCTCTGCACAGTGGCACCCAGGTCTGAGCCTAGTGATTGCTCTGCAAGTGGTGCTTACAGCTGTCCACAGTGGGTAGTGTTTGGTCGACATTTGATTCCTGTCTTCATTTACATGTAGCACAAAGCTTAAGAAATGAACAAGACAGAGAATGGCAAGCTTAGGGATGCTTTGGAATTTTTAAGTTACAAAAAGAATAGTGGACATTTTCAGTTCATACCAAGCCAATATGCTTGAGTATATTTTGGCTAAAGTACAGTTTATCTGGTCCTTAATCTCCTCCTTAACAGATGAGGAGTTTAAAAAAATTTACCTTTAGGATCCCTTGCAGCTCTAAAATTTTATATTTTCAGCAGAACCAGACTGTATCCCTGAATATTTTCATGTGTTCAGTGGCTCTAACTCCTTTGCTGAAATTAAAGCCTTTATAATTTAAAAATTGAAAATTAAAGTATTTGTTCTCTCATTGCAGAAAAAAAAAGCACCTTAATAAGACATAAGTTTGGAATAGTGTTTTAAACATTTGTAAAATTTTGTAAATGCTCTAGATGGTTTATTTTTGCATTATTTTTACCTCAAAATTGTATAAACTTTTTTACAATAGAATTATAAGCATTAGACAGCTAACTCAGGTTCCTTACAACCTTAAAAGCGCAGATAGAGTTGTGAACACTCTGCTACAGGTAACTCGTTTCAGCCTTTTAGGTACTTCATGATTCCACTGCCTGTTCAAATCTGGAATAAACATACACAGAGCAATAATTGCAGAGAAGACATTTCAGACCAAGAGCTGCAGTAACTGCTGGGTGTCATGTGGTCTGTTTAGGCTATGTGACCTCCACCAGTTTAGGTTGGCTGAGTAGCTGTGTCGTCAGGTTTTGATGTGTAATGTCCCCAGCACAGGTGGGGTTGTTGTGCAGGACTGATATATGTGCATGCTCCAGTCACTAATTTAAAGTGTATAGAATATTTTAATATATAATTTTTGTAAAGAACTGGGATTTTTATATTACAGTATTTGTAATTAATGTGTCTCACTAATTTTCTCCTGAAGAAAATATGCAAACTGTTAGACACATAATGAGTGGTTTCCATACTCTAAAGATGAAATAAATGCACTGCAATGGTGGTGTTAGAAAACCTTTCCTCGTGGCTACATGAATCCTTGATCCTTAATGTGTGCGTCACCAACAGTGTTTGCGCAGTTTCGCCAGTCAGTGAGCCCCCCGGCTCCCTGGACGAGACCTTCACTCTGCATTTGTTTAGTTCACGTGCCTGGCTTTGGCATATGCTTGCTTTTTGCACTAGTAGGATTTTAAGTTATCTCGCCATGATGTCTGTAACCCTTTTCATAGCTGCCACAAGCTAAACAAATACCTAACCAAAGTGAAAGTGAAAGTAAATGGTAAGCAGTTTTGCACATATCAAATTGTAGGGTTTGTTTTGTACATATGTGTGTGTACTTAGTTGTAAAAAGAATAAGACTGGAAAGTTAGAGTAAGTGTGTTTCAAGCCCAATTATTCTAATCTGTTTGTTTTATCAGAACACTTTGGCTTTCAGCTCTTTATTCTGTGCATTAATTCATCGGTGATTGAAAGTAAAGAGTAGGGCACTTGGTTAGGGTGCACATTTGTACCTGCTTAGTATTTCAGTTAGTTTACGTTGCTGAAAGCCCTAGACCAGAAGGTGAATATGAGCTTGTGTCTCTAACAAAGGACTTACTTCTCAGAGGGAAGAAGGGCAGCCTTTTATATAAGGGATTTGTTGAAATAATGATTTTTTTTTTAATTTGCGGAATCAGCCTTCTATATTTTTTACAGTTTGGCATTGGTGCATAGCACCGTGAGAAAGCCTAGAAGTCTGTGCAGCAGCCTTTCAGTTAAGGGCAGTCTTAGCGCTGTGTGTTCATATGTAGGCCATAGTGGGTGGATATGGGGGTCGGCACTGCTTCCTAGGAACTGCACATTTACTAAAGAAATGCGACCGTGGGCTGTAACTGCACAGACTGCACCCTCACTCCCTTCCTCTCTCTGCACTGGTGGGCAAACCTGGATCCCTACCCTCTAGGCAGCAGAGCACCTGCCAGGCCAACATTTTCCCTGAGGGAGTTTACACTTAGTCGGGTCACTCTCTCCTTTTCCCCGTGGGGTGGGAAACCCAGATGTAACAGATAGTCACAGTCCTGTTTCTCTATTCTGCCTTTCTGGTTTACAGAAGTACAAGTATTTTTGATGTTGCATGATCTTAGAATTATGTTTTCCAGTTGAGTGTGGTGGCTCACGCCTGTGATCCCAGCACTCCAGAGGCTGAGGCAGAAGGATCACTGTGAGTTTGTGGCCAGCCTGGGCTACATAGTGAGTTTAAGAAGTCAGCCTAAATTGCATAGCGAGACTCTTGTTTCTGAAAAAATAAATGCTTTCCAAAGTATTGCATTGACTGGATTTTAGCTTGGTAAGCTTTTTGGCAGTTAACTAGAAATAGGGTGTATATAAGCTCAATTCTATCTGCACTAAAAGTGGATATCATCTGGTTGTGTGTGTGTGAGAGGCACATCTGCCCAAACCCAATCCATTAACAGTCATCTCTAGCAGGGGAACTGCTGATTCCTTATTTCAAAGGCCTGCAGATGGTAGACTCACTGATTACAGAGGTGGTCTGCTATAACTAAAGGTACTTTTATTTAAAATGATAGTACTTATAACATGAAATCCACTTGTAACTTTGAACATAAAAAGATGATTAGTATTTTAAATTCTTGCCATCATCTGATCATTGCTGAGGTAGATTGCAACAGACTCAGTCTCTAACCATCTAAGGTGTTCCTAGGTCTGATTCTAAGCAGTTTTATGTATCATGTACCAATGACTTGTAAAATAAAGCTCTTTTTTTACTGGAAACAGTTACAGGTGTTGTTTGTTCTGGGATGAAAGAGGCCTCTGCCAGCTGCTGCCTGCTGCCCCTCTGGGATTGGTGCAGTGGTGCACAGCACCTGTCCCCAAGGCTGCCATCACTTTTACCATTGCAGGGCTAATGTGCATGGAAGTAAAAGAGCCAAGAGCCCCAAGAGGAGCCGTGGGCTCAAACCATTCTCATCTCAGTGCTGTTTGCCCACTCTCCTGAGGGAGGCTCCTGACCTCACCCATTGCAGTGACCTGAGCAGAGGTTGTGACCAAGCATTCCAGCTCCGGGGACTCTCCTGCCCCAGCCTTGTTTCTGTGTTGCCACGGGGCTGCCCAGCCTCTCACTTTCTAACTCCCTTGGTGGGAGCGAGCTACACCCTCGCGGCCTGGTGGCCCGAAGAACCCTTCCTGGCATCCTCACCTGGGTTGCCACAGCTGTCCCTGCTCAGCCTGTCTTTGCGATCCGAACGCAGGACCCATGTCCCTTTCTTTTGCTTCCTTCTGTGTGGGCCACTCAGTAAATCTCACAGCAAGAAATAAAGCAACTGCCTCTTCACCCCTCTTGTGTTCCCACTCCCCACTCGCAAAGCAGGATGATGGGAATTGTGGAGGAATGGGGAACAGAGGCTGTCACAAGTTTAGTTCCCCTTTGAAGAAAGGTGGCTCTGTTGCCCCCACCTCTCTGCACAGGTCCCTCAGAAGTTCTGGGGTGAGGAAGGGATTTAAACAGCAAATACAGAGCTCACTTTGAGGACTTTGATCTAAGATCTTAGCACCTAATAAGATGGACAGACACTGCTGGATTATGATTTCCACACTAGATGATCAAATAAGCCGGGCTGACCCAGAACATGCAGTGATCCTCCTGGCTCAGCCTCCCAAGTGCTAGGATTACAGGTATTGGATTCTACATCCAGCTTTTTTGACACCGGAAGAACAACCTTTGTATTTAAGCGCACGACACTGCTGGAGGACGCAGACATCAGGGTTAGAGCAGCCAAGTCACGGTAGCCAGCAGTGAGCTCCTGGGCAGGAGTCACTAACCCTGGAAAACATGAACCCAGTGCTGCCTCCCTTCCTGCTCCCAGTGTAGCTGTGAGCATCTCCATTGACACGGTTCTGCAGCACAGAAGATGGCTCATTTTGATCATCCCTAAAAGGACAAACTGCAGTGTCCTGGGAGAGAAACAAGAAATTCTAAAAACTGAATGAAGGAAGAAAAGACTGTCAAATCCCAAAGTAGATTTTTCCTGTCTTACTGGTGTCCATTTGCTTTTCTTTTGTCTTCTGCCAAACTGAAATCAAGAAAATGTCCACTACTGGGCTTTTCACCTCAGTCAAGGGTCATTTGGAACCAAGAGTGGGGTTATTTTGTTTTATGCTTCTTGGATAGGTTGAATTAAGGGCCAGCTGCACAGAGGTTGTCAGATCTGTGGTTCCACTCCTGCTCCAGTCTCAGCTCCAGATACAGGATTACAGAGCCTGGTCCTGGCTAAGGAGGCTGTGAAGACTCCAAGAGTCTTACTTAACAACAGATCTTACTTGG
Organism: Petromus typicus; assembly: GCA_004026965.1. NCBI lineage: Eukaryota > Metazoa > Chordata > Mammalia > Rodentia > Petromuridae > Petromus > Petromus typicus. The sequence continues at coordinate 3,306 of PVIR01035772.1, read as the reverse complement.
CGGGTACCCAGAGCCTTTGGAGAACACCTGGGGACCTTGGCGACCAAGGATGGAGCACGGGAAGGAGACAGATATAGCCTCGGGGAAGCTGGAGCAGGGAAGGAAGGAGACCCACCCCAGGCACTGCCCCTCGGGCTCATTCCTAGCTAGAGACAAGGGCTGCAGAGCAGGAAAATGAGCACCTGCAGGGAAAGCCCACTGTGTCCGAGCACATGCAGGTTACAGATCTGAGGGAGCAGCTGATATTCGTTTCTGAACACAGAGCAGCACAGTCCACAGATCCCAGCACTAAAGATTGTGCACGCCTCCCCTTTCCTGAGGAGGCAGACTTTATAACTGTGGGGCTATCTCCTAATTTCTCTTTTTATCCAGGGGAAGGGACTAGCAGCTAGGTACGGTACTTGGTACTTATGTTCTAGAACACACAGCCAGCAGACAAGGCAGGCATCCTTATGGTGCCAAATCATCTGCCACCAGTAGCAGTTTAACGCCCCCTGGTGGTGCTGCCTATTCTGGTTTAATTAAATCAGCAGCGTTCTGGATCCTGGTGGCGGTTGGGCTTTCTTAAATAGCCATGCCCGGAAACTTCTGGTGAGTTGGCAGCTCCCTGTTAGCCCCATCTGGGGAGATGAACCTCAGGTCACCTTCTTCCTCCTACCCCTTAGGCGGGCAGTTGGCTGTTGGCCCCGTCTGACCCTTGCCAGTTCCTAAATCATGAGGACAGGCTTAACTTGCCCTGTTCCGGGAGGATGGGGAATGAATGAAATGTTTCCAGATCTATTCAGTGACTTAAAATTTCTGTGTCGAATACCAGAATGTCCAGCTAATACCTTTCTCAGGAGAGACGCTGCTTAACTGTGTTGCATAAGTGTCCCTGGCAGCGGTGGCGCGGACAATGATCACCTTGGCATAGAGATTGCAAAACCTGCACTGACATTTGCGTGACCAGCCAGGGACCTGTTCCTGCTGGGTGTGGAGAAGCATTCAGTAGTGGCTGCAAACCTTCTGTATTTTTGGGTACTAAACCCCTAATTGCATGAGTGAGCAGATGGGCCAGAGGAGAGTATACTTCTGAAAATCAGCAGAGTCCAGTAAGGAGCAGTGTCTTTTGGTTTATTTTGGGGGTTCACTCACCCAGCCATCCCTTGTCTGCTTTGTGTGGTACTTATTGCAATGAGCAATGTCATCAGCTACCTGGAGTTGTGCCAGGAGCTCAGCTGGGGTGACCATGGCAGCACAACCAGCTGGGGTCTTGACCCTATACCTGAGAGGAGTAGTCCATTTTCCAGCCCCTTTCACATTGCCCTCTTACCCATTACTGACCTTCTTTGGTTGAGTTATGTAGCACAGCTGTGGCCCAGGCATCAGAAGGAGTTTTGTCTCTGTTGATGAATGTATACATTGCATAACCTTGGGTCTTTTTCCTTAAAAACATATTATGAAAGAGCACATAGCAGAGTTTGCAAGCTGCACGAATGGTGTAGGACCAAACGGGCTGTGCTGTATAGCACATCACTGGCCTAGCCAGGCCTGGCCCTGCGTTTCCTCCCCGGCAGTGGATCACTCTTAATCAGAAGTCTGCTTAATAGAACATTCTCAGCTGCTCCGCACACCCCAATACACACCACAAGAGGTAAGCATTCTTTGGGATTTTTTTTTGTGAATAATTCCCCCATTTTTATTTGCAGTTTTGTTATCTATGTATGCATCCCTAATATTTAGATCTACTTGTTTTTGAACTTTTAGCAAATGGAATCATACTGTATGCGTTCTTCTGGGACTTCTTGTGTTGTTTTTGAGATCCCATCCAACTTTATTCATAGTACCATATTTCACATTTTCTGTGAATATGAACCATATTTCTTGTATTCCATGATACAGCTGTTCCCCTTTATCGCTTGTATGCAGAAGTTTGGATTATTTTCAGCTCTCTGCTGTTACCCAATGCTGCTGTGAACTCTCTGCTCAGTTGTGTAAATTGTGTGTTCTCTGCTGTGTTTCCAGTTTCAAGAACAATGTCTGGCACGGGGCAGATGCTCCATAAACACGGGAGAAGTCAATACCTTCTCATGCCTGTTTCCTGAGCACATCTGCAAGGGTTGCTCTGGGACCCCAGGGGCTCTCTCAGGCTCTTCAGAGGACAGAGTATTTCTAATAGTGCTAACACATTTGTCCTTTACCTTTGAATTTTTCCCAAGTTTAAATTCTTCCTGTACATGTGACAGTATCACTGCTCCAATTGCTCATGAAGTTATACTTACTTGTTTTTGTTTTAACAATGTCTCTGTGTTAGTTACCTTCCTCTCATTGCTGAGACAAAATGCCCAACACCCAAAATTAGAGAGGAAAGGGTTTACTTGGCTCATGTTCGTAGAGGTTTCAGTCCATAATCAGCTGGCGCCGAGGCCAGGACAGCAGACAGGCGTGCAGAGGGCTGCATAGGCAACAAGGGAGAGGAGTTCTCTGAGTCTCTGCCTCTGCCGTCTCATCCAGACCACGGGGTCAGGGCAGCGCTAACCCTCTTACACAGGTGAACTGGCTTCATGATCACACACCCTTAATCTCAGCACCATGAGTTCTGGATTCAGCTACCTCTGATTCAGCACAAAGTCCCCTCATCTGCGTGAGGCCCTGGGGGACATCTAAACCCAAACCCTAACAGTCTCCATTTTAACCGCTCATGGGGCATAATATCAACAGATAAAACCCACGGAAACAATGGCTTTTTGAGTTGCTTGGTAATTTTTAAGAATGTGAAGAGATTCTGAGACCAAAATGTTGAGAACCTCCAACATAAACAGCAGTTTTCACTGTGAATTCCCAGTGAAAACAGTATCTGTTCACTAGCTCTTCTTACCATCTCAGGATGAATCATAATTTCTCTACAAATGTCTTAGCTTAGATTTCTTCACTGCTATTGTGTATTTTTAATGCAATCACATGTTGAATGTTTAAAATGTTACTTCCTCTTCTGATTGTTACTGTAGAAAGGGGAGGGCTGTGTTTGGACTTCAGACCCAGTGCCTGTACCAGGTCTTCGTGACGGGAGAAAGGTCCCACGTGGCCTTTAAGTTCTTGCGTCATCAGTAGCTCTCCTCTGTGACCCTGGCACCTTTTTCTAGGATCTGTGCCACTATGTTAAGAACTGATGGTGAACACCTTCACTTCATCTTGATTTAAAAGAATGGTTTTAACATCTCATTGTGCATTCATTGTCCAATAGGCACTGCGGTATTTTTTCATAAATGGCTTTTCTCAAGGAGGTTTTCCTCTATGTCTGGTTTGCTAATTATTTTCCTATGGGTA
>PVIR01035771.1:0-16221 GCA_004026965.1 Petromus typicus | reverse complement strand
AAGATAATAATAAAAGACTAGTAGAGCTAACCATAACAAAAATGATACAGAACAATACAGAAAGTAATTAGATTCCATGAGATGGTAGTAAGCAGAAATTCTGGAGATTAAAAATTCTACTGAAGTATAGGTAGTCGAGGTGACTAAAGTGAGAACAGAATGTCAGAACTAGAATACAGGTCTTTGTCAGTGAACAATTTTTGAGAGATAACTTTAAATATTGGAGAGCATAAAAAGAAGGATCCAACAGATGTTAGGTGATACAAGAAAGACAAATCTAAGACTAATGGGAAACAGTAAAAAAAAAAATCAGAAGACAGCAAAATTGACTTTAAAAACCTGCTTGTGGAAAAATTTCCAAATGTGGAGAAATCATTTAACATAGAGATAAGAGAAGCACTTGAAGCCCCACATAGCCATGATCAGGAAAGATCCTCTCTCTGCCACACAATAGACTAACTCTCAGAATTTAAAAAAGAAGAACAGAATCATACAGTTTTTAGAGAAAAGTGACAAATCACTTATAAAGGAAACCCCAGTAGAACTGCAGTAGACTTCTCAATGCAACCCTTAAAGTCCAGGAGAGCTTACAGGAAAGTGTTTGAAACTCTGAAAGAAAACTTTGAACCTAGACTGGTATGTCTGGGAAATACATCTTTCAAGTTTGATACAGAAATGTGACATTTTCTTGACAAACAGTACACAAATTTACAACCATTGACCTAGGCCTCCCAAAATCCCCAAGGCTATTGTAAAGACAATGACTTCAACAATGTCCAAAGGACCAAAGAATAAAAGCACCATGTCAGTGAGCAGTTAGGTAGAAGAGAAAGAAAATCAGCAAATGAAAATGAGACATTGACAGGAGTAAGTCAGTACCGAGAAGCAATAACTCTCAATGGACTCAACACCCTGGTTGAGATCCAGACTAGCATAATGCATTGGGAATGAAATCTCAGGTGTGTTGTATACAAAGAAATACTTTTAATATAAAAATACCCCAGGTACTCGTAATCAAAGGATAGAAAGAAATATACCATGTAATGAGACCACAAAAAGAAGCCAGAATATCTGTTCTATTTCAGACAAGACTGTAAGACAAAAAAGGCCAGAAGTGGAGAAAGGTCACTGCATGTTGGTTAAGGGAACCATTCATTGGAGAAAAAATAACAATGAGAGGTCGTGTGACGATCGCCCACCACATCTGTTGTTATGGACATCAAACTACCAATTCCTGGATGACTCTGGGCCTTGTTTGTCTTCACCACAGGGCTGCAGACATGACCACAATTTGACCTGCTGGAGGAAGAGGAAAATTTGACTCCAGGACTGAAGTGTGACCCTCCCACAGAGACAGGTTGAGAAACAATAGTCAAAGGGGACACAAGAGAAAAGGGTGTGGTGCAGGCATACATCTCCTGAATAGCATAGGCTCAGGTCAGGAAGGATGCACAAGTTAGGCACAGAGCAGATACCTCTAAAAAGTAGACATTCCTATACTAGCAACAAGGTTACTCACTACAATCAACTAGCAAACCTCAGCACAGAGAACAAACAAATGAAAAATTAGAAACAGAGAGAAAACACCTAAAGGCTTCCAAAAACTCGCAACTGACCAAAACCCATACGGAGAACCACCAAGGGGTAGACATCAACATTGTTCCTTATAGACCATGGCAGCACCCCAACACTCACCTGTGCGCCATCCTTTCTGCACAAATATGAGCAACGTCAGAGTATGAGCATGTTATGTAAGGACACAATTCCCTCAGGTTTGTCCCTGTGCACACCAAAGCCACTTCAGCAGACCTTGGCACCAGCCCATTCTGATGGGCTTTTGAGGTTCTTCAAATAAAATGGCACTAAAAGCCAGGTTTGAGAACCTCAACCAGCACAGTGATCCTCTGTGACTAGACATGACTGCCACCCCCAGTTCCCAGGAGCATAGCAACTACATAATGTGACCTTCTTCCCCTGCCTCAGCAGATGGCAGCAACAATTCTGACAGCTGTATGCTGTACAAGGGACCCCCAGAGTGACTAAGCTCAGACGACCTAAGCTTCTGCCAGTCTCCATGTTGAGTACTCTTGTCCCCTTTATTTCTCCATTCTCTCCACTAGTTAACATCACAGTTAAAGGATGGAAGTTTTCCTATGACATGGCTAGAGAAACATAAGTGAATTAAAAGGAAGGGGAAAGTGTTTTGCCAAAGGGATAGGGATGCGATGAAGGAAACAGTGGCTTTCTCCTTGGTTAGGATTCAGCTAGTTCTAGCTGGACATCTGCCAATTGCAGCACCCAGGGAATTTCTCCAGCCACCCTACATAGAAAGCAATGGCTAGTAAGATGGACCAAACATATCTTATTTAGCTTTTTGGAAATGGCAAAGGTAAGGAATAGAAGAATGTGATGTAAAGGGCCTCATATAGGCACTGAGTACCTACACATATGTATGATCAGAGGTGTGTATTCCTTTACTGTCACCCTGACACTGGTCCCCTTGGTCTGTGTCTCAGAATCAGTTCCCAGACTAAGAGGGTGAGGTCAACTCAAAGCACCACATAGCCAATTCTTATTTGATGCCCCCCTGAGAACATGGCTTTAGTCCCATCTGACCCAGGACTGAAGTATGGTGGACTTGAGAGGATTTCTAATGAAGCCACAGCACCAAGAACAGTCCCCCAGTCTCTGGTGTTTTTATATACCAGCATTCATTTTCTGGGAAAATAGAAGCCTCTGGCTGATGGAAATGGTCAGCCAAGGTGCAGAGGTTGAAGATTATCATGCAATCAGAGGGCAAAGAACTAAAATTCAGATGAACTTATCAAAATGGGTGCCTCAACTTACCTGCTGGTTGTTCAGCAAAGAATGTCACTGGATAGTGCCTAAAGAGATCTCCCAAAAGAGCAAGTGGAGAAACATTTCAGGATGTGTAATGAAAGGAATAGATGCTTGTATTGCACAAAAGAAAGGAAGTGCACTGAGCTTGTACTCAGTTGTGCTCAAAGGACAAGGTGTACTAGAGGGTGAAGGGCATGCTGGGTATTTATGTGACTTGGGGGTGGAAGTCTGTGGAACTGATGAATCTATAAGACTGGAAGAAAGCACAGGATGAATTTATAGGAAAAGGCATGAGTTCAATTTATAAGAGAAAGGCAAAGGTCCATTTCACAAAATTACTGCACCTTTCAACACTTTTAGCAGTTCTGAAGTGAGTTGGCAGGAAGGTAAAGATATAAAAAACACTGTAACCTTGGAAAACTTTTCCTGAAGCTGCAGTTTTCTTAAAAGTACAATTGAAACTTTACAATTTTTTTTGTCTCTTTTCTACCAATCTTTATTTCTTCTCTTCTATGTTAGTGAAGATACAGATTAAGCCTACAGGGACTTTAGAAGATGAAGGGATAAAAATTTGTGGTGCATGTTCACAAAGTCACGTTCAGCCATGAAGATGATGTCATTTGCAAGAAAATAGGCAGAAGTTGTGGACATCACATTAAGAGAAATACATCCGGCACAGAAAGACACATATTGCACGTTGTTATCTTGTGAAGTTTAGAAAAGATAAAAAATAAAACAGCCTGAAAATAGAAGCAGAATGATTAGGGAATGAAGGGGGCAAAGGAGACTGAGGAGTTGAGAAAGGATAGTAGTTGTGAAGATAGTGAGCGTAATGAAAATATGATACATGCATGTGTGGGAATGTGCTGATTTGTACAGTTAATGTGAATGAAAAACTATGCCCAAAAAGAAAATTGAATCACAAAATATTTTCCTTCCTATCCATTACTCTATATATTTTTCCATAGTTAGTGGGAAAATCTCAAAAACAAAACAAAACAAAACAAAACACTATTGTAATCAAGGTATGTAAATTAACAATTACACAATCAAGCACAAACTTCTCATTCCACAGTATTTTCTTTGTACAGTATTTGAAAGCACCGATGGCTTGGAGATTGTTGAAATGGAGGTGTTATTACTGCCAGGGCATGACCTCACAACCAAGGGAACTGGTAGCGCTTGAGGAACTGCAAGACTGTCTTTATAGATCTCCCCCTCCCTGGCCCCTGTCTGACCTGGCCATAGATTTAAGAAATAATCCTCTCAATTCTTTTTGGCTTAAGAAGATATTTATTTTAGGACTTTTCCTCTAGCTCTAGAGTTGCTTAATTTGAGTTTGCTTTTTTTCATAAAGAATTTGAGGTCCAAATGATAAATCTTAACTAATCTCAACTTGTGTTCTGAATTTCTGAATGCAGTTTATTCATGTAGATAAAACAGTTGGAAAAGGAAATTGTGCAATTAATACATGAGATTTATGGGAGAAATTATCATAAACAACATGTTCTGTTTTGATCTGGAACTAGTAGTTCACATCACCATTTTTATGAAAGTTGAATTATTTTATTGTGTCTCATGTGGGACCCTTATGGTAGTAAAATACTTACATAAGTAAATCACAAATTTGTTTATGTATCAGTAATGCTTAATTGGCATAAATAACTCATGAATTAATGATCTCTATGAGGAAGTAAAAAGATAGTTTAAATTGGGTTGCATGTTTAGGGACCATACAGAATAGAGAGACTGTTGTATCCTAAAACAACTAGAGAAATGGTAAAATTAAAGAAAAATAGCTATCCTTTTGCTTTAAAAAAGTAAGGCAAAGGCACAAGAAGCTATTCCAACAAATAATGCAACATACAGAGTGAACTGATAAATTCATTCCACACTTTCCTACCAAGAAGACAAGTAAAATCAGTTGCATAATACTTAAGGCATGCATGAAACATAGAAGTGAAGATTAAATGTGGAGGATTCAGCTAACCTACTTTGACCATACTCACCATAAACACAACCTTATGCAAACACAGAACACACTTAGAATCTTTTTTTTAAAAAAATTTATCTTTATTGGTACATTATGAATACACATGATAATCGCATTCTAATTTGAGAGTTTGTACCAGAATATGACATGACGTGATTCTCATTTTTCCTTCCCCCCCCGCCCTGCAACCCCCATCCCCTATATAAACAATCTTTGTTTTCTTTTTTCTTTATTATTAACACATTTGTTTTCCCCTCATTATTTACCCTTACACTCTCTTTCCTTTTAAATATTTTCTACTTCACAATATCAACTATAAATACAAGTCATTTACAACTTCATTTTCTCATAGCAGAGAAGGTACATCCATTTTAGTATGAATGACTCAATCTTATCGTTTTTTATGGCAGAGTAATATTCCATTCTATAAAAGAACCATATCTTCTCTATCCAGTCTCCAGTTAATGGACAGTTGGGTTGTTTCCAAGACTTAGCAATCACAAACTGAGCTCCTATAAACATGGGTGCACATATGTCGCTATGAAATAAATCTTTTAATTCCTTTGTGTATATACCTAGCAGAGTGATGGCAGGGTCAAATGGGACCTACAATCCTAGTTTTTTGAGAATCTCCACACTGATCCCCACAGAGGCTGTATTAGTCTACATTCCCACCAGCAGTAGAGAAGGGGTCCCTTTTCTCCACATCCTCACCAAAATTTGTTGCTGGCATACTTAGGATCTTAAGTGGCAAGAAGTAAAACACAATATAGCGTATAGCTGTTACATAATTCTCAAATGAAAATCCAGGTTGTTCAAGAAATGATATAAGTAAGTATCATTTCTCTCAACTTTGTAGAATGTTAGGTAATACTAAAGTACTATCCTGTGCTTTGGTAATGGCATGAAATCACCAGGAGACATATGCAAAGTATGTTGTTGAATGTTGTAGAATGTTAGGTAATACTAAAGTACTATCCTGTGCTTTGGTAATGGCATGAAATCACCAGTAGACATATGCAAATTTAATACTAACTTATACTTCTCGTAAGTCTGTGATTTTAAGGGGTTCTAAGTTTAGCCTGTCCTCAGAATTTCACATAGGAAAGCTGCATACACAGTGGCAGCGCAGTACTCACCACTGATTCTAGGAGCAGCAATGAGGACCAAAAAGACAAGCGCCAAACAAATGTGTTTGGCTGGAGAGGGAGGTGAGTCACAAAACAATGAATGTCACCAAGTGCCAGCTTGCACATCAAGTGCCAAATAGATGACAAGCCCGGGTGCAAATTTTTCTCATTAAAGTACATGGAGTACCTAATTCAATGAGTTTCAAAGCACTGGAGTCTTAAGATGAGAGAGTAAATCAGCTGCCTCCACAACTAACACGTGTTTTATAAGTTCACTCACTTACTGAACAGACACTTTTACTACTTTTATTTTGAACATTTTGTATACTTCAATTTCTGAGATAAACCCTTAAAAAGCAATGAGATGCCAAAGGCCCAGGGCCAAGAAGCTTACTACATAATGTGAAGAGAGACAAAATGGAACATAATTTAGTTACAGAATCTTTGGGGGCTTCTGGTACCTCTAGTGAGAGAATATTTAAGTTATAAAAACTATTTATGTAGAATTTTAATCCCATCTCTTCCACCAAGAAGAATACAATAGAAATCCACTTTCATCCCTGGAAATGGTTACTTCTATTTATCCCTAGTAGGTAAGTAATAAAACTTAAATCACAGAGGATAACTCTTTCAGAGGAGAACACTGGGTTGCAGATAACAGAACAAAGAAACTGAAGGCACCGGAAATGGCAGATCCAAACAGTGATGGGTTCCACCAGCAGCAACAACCTGTGCTTCACTTCTGAACAATTATTATCAATCTAGTAGACACTGTGTATTGGGACCTTGAGAAAAGGATTGTAACACTATTCTGGTTGACACTAATTCACACATCTACTGAGATAGGACAAGAAGAACAGTGGAATTGAAATGATGATTAATAAGCAGCTAGAAATGACTATTTTTAAACTAAAGATCAGAGGACATGTTGTCAAAGTATCTGAAAAAATTAAGCCATTGAGAATCATTTCACCACCCTAAGAATAGAAAATTTCTTACTAAAAACTCTTCAGAAGAAATTTTCTGACAACTGACCTCACTTAATACCAAGAGGCTTATATCATTAAAAGAAAAAAGGATACAAAATTTCTGTTGATTTTGATGCTGAACTAATTCAGAGCACACAAGTGAACTTCTAATTACAACATAGTGTGAAAAGTGCCAAAATGTAAGATAACACAAGGGTCATTCTAACTTGTTCTTAAACAATAGCAGGGGATAAGGTGACAGTTGCAGAGAATAAATGCCACAACAAAAGAAAGTACATGTGAAAGAAGTTTTCATAAAGCTAACAGTACAGAACTACATTTAAATTATTCATTCTCAGTTTGTATACTATTTTTTTGTACCAGGGATTTAGCTTAGGACATTGCACTTTTGTGGCCAGCACAGCACTACTGAGCTAAATCTCTGGCCTTATACTTACTACTCTTTTCCATTAACTTTGTTTACTTTGTAAATTTTGGCAGCATCATTTTGAAATTTTCCTTTAAAAAAGAATAACTGAATCTAAATAAGCATGGTTTAGAAATTAAATTCCTTTCCAAAACATTTTTGAAATATCTTAGTTCATGACACTTCCATATATGAAATATGAGGCAGCCCCAGATTATCCACTCTAATATTAATATTCATGGAAATTTTAGAAGTCTCCACATATCTTCTCTCCAAAGAAGAGGACCCTGAAAGGAAGCAATGATTTAATGAAAAAGGGAAGAATAATATGAATTTATAATGAAAAGGTTAGTTACATTATTTGGAGAGTCAACATACTCAGCTAGGACAGAAATATCCATATCGATTGATGGTAACATTTTACAAATGTCACTGAGTCAGCAAACTTTGTCACATTGACAACTTATGTAATCACTGATATCTTTTCACCTTTTAATTCACATCTATATATAATTCTGTGGGCCACTAAACTTACCATCTTCTCTTCACATGCATTTTTATTAGAAATGTTAATGTGTTGTGCAAATTAATTCTTGGTATCACTGGAATTAATATGTTTACAGGTAAGTTAGGCTATTTCTTCTCCAAAGGTAGGTTGGCATTATTTTGTTCAAATTTCTTTTTTATTTAAAACAAAACTCCAATCCTTTCTTCAAATTTCAGTTCACTGACTAACTGAAGAACAGGAAGGCTATGTCCTAAGATGGTGATCTGTGTCCTTCAAAAGGGGCTTCCTAAATAGCTTTGCCATCGCCAAATGACACATCATCATCTCCATGGCTGAATCTGGGTTATAATCACTAGATACAACAATATATGATGATATGCAGAAGGAATTTCCTGTCAGCCTAACATTCCACTCATTGCTTCTGGCAAATGATCAAGTTCATCATATGGAAGATTCCATAATATTTTTAGAGTTGTAAGATTTATGATTTCATTATGTACCTCGTGACCGAGAAGCAGCTCAGTAAATCAAACAACAGACCAACCTTAGGCTCAGGCCTCTAACTGGAGGTTGATCAAGCCTTACACTGCTGGGAAAGTGGGATGGCCAGGGCTAAAGAAAAACAGACAATCGAGGCTTGCATAGTGTATGGAGGCTAGGAGATCAGTGCCTTAGAGTGGGCAAAGACAAAGATGTTCTGAGCTGGTTACTATTTTGAGGGCTCATAGGAAGTATAGATGATTCACATGGTGATGAAGACTTAATGAGGATCTTAGGTGGATAAGCAGATTATGTTGATTAGGACAGTGAGCTAAATGAAACATCCTTCAACAGGTGGGATAAATTAAGCTGATAAGGAATTTGCTCTTTCCCAGGTGAAACCTTTCTCCTCCAGTGTGACCTCTTGGTTATTAAGGAACCAGCATGTCTTTGGTCCATGTTATTTTGCCCTTGAACCTCACAGGATCATGGGACCACTGAGTCTTCAGACAACCTGAATCATAATTTAATTGTGAAATGATTTTTTTTCCTCAAATTAAGTAGAATGTCTCCCGACAGCTTCTGACCTTTAAAATACATTTTCTGCTTTGACCATTAATTCTTTGGTTATATTGTGCTCTTTAAACTGATGTAGATGGATATAAGAACTAAAGTTGGCAAATAGAATTGGCTCCTCTAACATAATATTTACTGACCAGTCATGAAATTGTGAATAATGATTATGCAGCTTGAACATATGTCAGGTCAGAAATTATAATTTTATAGGTGTAACACTACCAAGAGCCCTAACATACACTACACTGAACTAGAAAGAGATACACTGTCTTATTTATATGACAGGGCAGTAAAATAAAAGAAAAAAGGAAATTACCATGTTTGGAATAATTGACCCTGGCTTATTCACATTTTGCTGAGCCTAAAGCCTGCCAGTATGGCTGAGACCACACGTTAAAAGAGAAATGGTAGTTATCAGGTGCAGAAGAGGCCTGATAAGTGAAAAGCATCAGATATTAAAGTTAATTAGGTTCATAGCAAGCAACTCATAGTGCTCTCATACAACAGAATACAGAGGAATGTATTTGAAGCCCAAAGGATTTTCTGAGGTGTTTCCCAGATATTTATATTCCACTATAACAGTGCAAAGTAATTATAGCAACTGTGCTCTCTCCAGTACAAGGCCATGCAGAGATCTTGTCTCTCTGCGCAAGTTAGAATAACAAAATTTCAACCTGAAAATAAGCCATCTAGAATGATAAACTGATGAAAGTTTAAAATATCAAGTATGACACCAGAAGTGGTTTTCATCCCAGAAGCTGTAGTCTTAGGTCTTCAGGTTAGTTGTCTCAATTTTACTGATATGTAATGCCTTAATAGGTAAAAAGGTTGAGGATATCTTTAAAGATACTATGCAACTCTTGCTTCCCCAAATTTAAATAATTGTGCAAACTGTCTAGTTCACATAGAAATTATAAATTTTTATCTTCTTGCTTTTTAAGTTTCAATTAAAATGCAAGTTCTTATTCAGCTTTGTCTTTGTCAGACATGAAGTCATCACTAATCTTTTTGTGTAGGAAATGCCTGGCGCAAGCCAATTATAAGAAACAAGGAGTGTTTATTTGGGCTAATCAGAGTTGCAACTCAGGAGACATATATTTTAGGAATAATGGACAGTTGGGAACCACGGACACTTATGATTTACTTGGATTTAAGACATGCTAAATTTTAGTTACTGAGATTGAGGATGTCTCCCTACCCTGCCGGATCAACTACTGGGATTATTGTGGACATCTGTCTCACTTTGTGAGATCTTAAACTACTAAGGATTATTGTACTCAGATTATTAGCCTTGGGACTTACTGAGACTTACTGGGATTAAGGATGTCTGCCCTGCCCTATGTAACCTTTAACTACAGGGATTAATGTGGGACCTCCCTGTTTTATGCATGCCAGGATTATGGGTTGAATGCTGGCTACCAAATAAAGGTGCAGGCGAGCTCGGATTATGGGTTCTTCTGCTTCCACTTCTGGTGCTGCAGTACCTGGCCTTCTGCTGCTGCTGCTCAAAGTAGCAAGATTGGGCTCAGCCCTTTTCTCAAGGTCTCAACTTTGTTGGTTGTTACTCCTTTTGATGTGGGACTCATGGTGAACTGGAGTTTACCATGAGGGTTTTGGCTGTGTTCACTTCCCTGGACAACCACAATGAACATGTATTCCAAGGTCTTAACAGATTTTAGACAAGGTGTAAAGGCAAAAATCACAAACATGGAGGAGGATTATATTGACTACTTGTAATCAATTTCAGTTGGTGCAACCAGGATATCAAGAAAATGATCAGATAAGTGAAACCATATACATAACACAGTATACAGAAAAAGGAGGCAGCAACACAAGCATAAAACAGTTATTGGGAAAACAAGGAAGTCAGAGCAAGATGACCCTGATATTTGGCTATGTATAGAATTGGAATGTGCCACTGTAATAAAAACTTTAAGTCACGTAGGGTGGGTAGGACTACGGAAAAAAAATGAGAATTAAGTTGTGTCTTATACTGGTACAAATGCCCATTATGGAGTGCAATCATAATGCATATATGTAATGCACTAATAAAGATAATAATAATTTTAAAAAAACTTTAAGTCACACTTAAACTACAGGATGTAGCATGTTTGGGGAAACAAGGGTTGCTATAGTGTCCAGATGGACAATACTTGACTCTTCCCAAGAGAGAAGCTCTGGTGTCATCTCGTGAGATCTCGTTCACCTGCTTAGAGAGGAGCCTATTGAAGAAAGGGATGGAGACATGTAGCTGGATGCCAATCCAAGGTCATCCGTCAGGGTCTCTGTAAAAGAGAGGAACCAAGAAGGACATCTGGAGAATTTAAAAGAGTCTAATGGAACAAAGATTCAGCTCTCACAATCTCAGAAATCAAGGCTCCAAGCCTCATGGTTCTGTAAGAGCTGGGGTATACTGTTACACATTCCCTTCATGCTGCACAAATTAACACTGTAGCAGGAAAGAAAGGAGAAGGGTTTGATGCTAATTCAACATCAGATTTTTGCTGAAATTCTAATTACAGCATGGATGTTAATTACTGAAACAAATTACTTTTAATGCCTAAAATTAATAAAACTTTTTAAATTATCTGAACCAGAAGAATCATGAGCCTTATGGGATTTCAACTGAGGAGAATAGAAAAGTTATCTTGACTAAATAAAGTTTGTCATCACAATGAAAGTTACACAACTGTGCCACATATGAACAAACACCATAAGAAGTGTTTCCAATGTTTCACCCCATCCCATACTTGCAAGTTTTGGCTACATTGAGATGGGAATCACACAACAGTTATTTCTCTGAGTACCTGGATGTTTATAGGTGCTTTCCTCAACTTCTCCCTAACTGTTTGTTTCCTTTTGTATTTTGAAATATTCCCAAGACAGAGTGATGAAAAATTCAATGACTGAACTGGAAAGCCCTAGCATGTATCCACCGCACAACAGTCTGCACAGTATCTGC
Organism: Petromus typicus; assembly: GCA_004026965.1. Lineage (NCBI taxonomy): Eukaryota > Metazoa > Chordata > Mammalia > Rodentia > Petromuridae > Petromus > Petromus typicus. The sequence goes on along the minus strand of PVIR01035771.1, from coordinate 4,336 downwards.
CCAACTCCAGTGTCCAGTACATTATGTTGCCATCCACTGGGAAGCAGGTTATGGTGTCACTGAGTCTAACTTCAGTGAAACACTTAAAATACACCATACCCTCTTTAAATGTATTTTAAGGAAAAGAAATCCAGCTACAGTGTTGAGTCCAGCAAACACTTTGTATCTGTTCTGATCCTGTCTTTCTTAGCCTGCCACATTTCTGCATTCATAATATATAGCTATATATGTTTACAATGTTAATAAGACAAATGCAGCCCTTTTTACAGGTTTTTAGCTTTTTGTATATCAGAGCCTGTCACTGTGTCTCTTGGTGGAGCTGTTCCTCTTCTCAGACCAAGCTTTTTATATCCTCAGTCCCTGAAACTATGGGGCCTAGTGCAGCAAATTCCTCGAGCAGTCACAAGGAAAATGATAAGTGGGCCATGCCTATTTGTTCCCTTTAATGCATAGGATTCATGGACTGGGGACATTGCACCATCTAATGGTCATTGATTCGGGATGCAAATAGTACCTTAAAAAATACTGTTCTGTTCTGGTGTTATTTCTAAGCTGACACTTCCACTACATCTTTCAGAAGCTGCTGCCATCACTTTATCTCCTTAGTCATTAGATACTTCTTCAGTCCAAGGTCAAGGTAGATATTGTGGAGTATCAACGTAGGGAGCTAAGCTACCCATACATGAAGATTATTTTGCTTACTTTTATGGTGGATGAATCACTTTTGATTTTCAAAAAAATCAATGCTAACACAACATTGATGACTTGTGATCCTTATGACTTGTCGGATCTGATATGTCCTGAGATACACTGACTAGTTTGGCTAGTCTAGATGCAAAGTCACGTGCTTTCCCTTCAGAGCCAAGAGCTATTCTTTGTTGTGAGCCTGCATGTTTCTCTGACTCAGAGATGTATTATTGTAGCTGAATGTGAACCATTCATACAGGCTGTAGAGTCCGTTAGGTCACATTGGTATGATCAAATGGTATGAATACTGGATCAGCTGCAGAGCATTTTGCTTTTCACTACTCACAGCCTTCTGTGTCGCTTGGTAGATAGGATAGATGCATTATTTCCAAGTGCAGAAATGATTCCCTACAAAATACAGAAGGTTCCCGTTATGGAGATTTCTTACAAGTGGTAAAAACACAGGGAATAATACATTAGTCCTTAATTTGAAGGTCTCATGATATACTACAGGCCACTGGGTCCCTTCACATGTCATTACCATTTTCGTAGGACCTGTCTCCTATCCTATGGAAAATATTGTTATACCAAGGACTCCAGTGTGCTTCTTGTTAATCAGATATTTTAATATAATTTTACCAGGAGAATGAACCACCATGATTTTCTGTAGAATGAATCACTAGACCAAGTCCCTCTGGACTATATTACAGTGATGTAAAAGCATATATATATATGCACTTTTGTCTCTTCCATATGAATGAGAACTTATTTTAGGTACCAATCCTGAGACAGATCAATAAGAATACATTTGCCACATTTATGATGACATTAACTTTATGCTATTTAGTTGTGGAATTAGTAAAATATCTGGCAGCATATCTAAACTACAGCTATGTAAATTGAACTTAACAAACCCATGTTAACAGATTCTTAAATCTTACTCTCACTGAGAGTGGGTTCTGAGTAGTCACAAAAGTTTCTAGTAAGACAATAAACTTGTTATTAGCCTGATGGCCAGGAGAGGAGGGAAATATATCGATAGTGTTGGTATTTGTTCTGATGAGAGTCCTATGTGTCATCTCCAAGTAAGAAAAGACAATAAAATCTTTTCAGGCAGAAGGGCCCTTTTTAATATAAGTTATTCCAAGAACATCAATGCAATTTATTTCTGTCTCAAATAGTAGAGGCCCAGAAGTTCTTGGAATAACAGACTTCCTAGAAATAAAATGTAACCTTCTCTGGAGTGCGCTAGACTTCTAATTATGTTCTACGCTTAAAATTCAGCTTTTCTGGACATCTGGTTGGAGTGGAGTAGAATGTTTTTATTTGCCTCTGTGGAGGGCCTCTGACTTCCTCATTTTCTTTTAAAAAATTGATAATCAATCATTCTAGACTTTCAGTGTATTCTTAAAACACAGCAATAGTGTTAGTTTGATGGCAGGTGGACTGTGCCCCTTACAACTACTACTGAGCCCAGTGAAAATCTCAAATGTAGGAAGGAGCACTCCTCACTGTGCCTTCAACCCAGTTTGCTGCTGGTAAAAGCTGAACAGTTGGATGACCTGGGTTTCATTCTTTACTCTCATTGCTGAGACAAAATACCTGATATACAAAGCTAAAAGGGAAGAGGATTTTTGGCTTACATTTCATAGAGTTTTCAGTTTCTAATCAGCTGACTCCCGGGCAGTGAGGGCAAACAAGCTCACAGAGTAGGAACAGCCTGGAGCTCACACAGCAGTGAAGGGAACGAGAGAGGGAGTTCATGAGGACCTCAGTGTAGCAACAGCAACAAGGGAAAGTGTTTAAGAGTCTTTCTGCCCCTTTTGTCTTATTCAGACTTCTGGGGGAGGGTGGTGGGAAACTAATCACTGGCATTTAGTATGACCACAGATTTGAACCCAGGCTTCTGGTTCCACAGCTTTAGTTACTAAACTGTTTTCCATTAATCATTATCTGAAAGTTACTATATTACTAATGAGAACTGTGGTGAAAATACATGTAAACTGTCATAGCTCATGTTTCAATATTCTAAGGGGTAAATGATTAGTAAATGTAGCATTTGGTGCTCAATATTAGCTCATTTATCATGATGTAATGTGAAAGGAGGGCAGAAAGACATTATTAAGATGTATATGTGTAAAACATCACTAGGACATTTGTATAAATATCATTAAGAGGATGGGGGAGTCTATGTCTCCATATTTCACTTCAAACTGTCATTCTTTGTATACTTGATTGAAAAGTCAGATAATTATTTATTTATAGCGACAGAAAATGAAGATAAAGGTAACAGTTGCTTAAAATTTGATCTATGCTTACACAGATTGTGAGAGATTCATGTTATTTGTCTTCACAAAGTAAAGAGAAGAAAACAGAGACAGAAGAAAAATAATTTTGTTTCACTTTCAAAATATGTTTCCTGCTTTTGGCATTTCACATGTGCCAAATGCTTTACTGATTCATTTAATTTTGAGAAAAATGATCACTGCAGATGCAGCATTAGGAAAGATAGTATGCAGGAGTGATAAAAATTATAATTATGGAAGCCACTTATCAGTTGGGATGAGTTATGAAGTGTATGTGAGCAAATACAAAAATCATTCTGATTATAAAATATGCTTTTGAATGGAACACTAGGGCTGGTTGTGGTGGGGAAGTTTTACCAACGACTTTAAAATGTATCTAATATAATAATTTTCTGTTTTACTTATATAATGAGTGTTAAATTAAGAGTCAAACTGGTAAAACTGAGTGAAAATACAAAACCAATGTGACCACAAATGTATCTTCTTGACATTGAACAAATAGGGCTTCATTGTTCTTGCAAGCAGCTCTCAGACTAAAAATTTTCTAAAGAACAATATTTTTGACAAAAGTATTTCTTTTGTAGAATTTTTTGAAAAGGCAGAAATATTGTATAATAGGCAACTATTTTTATCCTAACCACCTATGTAAAGATAACATTTCACTTATATTAAAAAAGCGCATGTGAGCATCTCTAGAATAGCACAGGTGAAGCAGGTGAGTTTTTATAACCCACTCAAAAAGTTTATCTGTTAGAAATGGAAAAAAATAAAGTTTATATATGGATTTTATTTTATAGAACTATGTTATACCCACTTTTGCTATATTTATTTAGAAATATTCTTTGCTTTTGTTTATATGTCAATCTTTTAAATTTTAAATTTCAGTTTGTACCAGCATCTGCTTGTTTAATATGATAAAGTGATGATTTATATCTATACTGAAATAAACATTAATCAAAATAGTATATTAGAGAATCAATTCTTCAGTAACACCAGCTACTTTTAAAGGACAAAATAGTTATGAAAGTAGAGCAAACTAATGGACTAGAATTATGAGTAGTTCAAAGAACTAAATGATTGGGGAAGATAGGGCTTTGTTTATTCTTGTGATATAGGATAACTATAAATGTATTTTAAAGTTAATATCGAGCAGTGATCAGAGTGCAAAAGTTTTGTCAGTTCAGGAAATTGAGAAAAGTAAGTATAATAAAGGCAGGAAATAAGGTGTAGAGCCCTGATAAAAAATAATAACTTTGAGGGCCGGGGAGTTAGCTCAGTGGTTCTGGCGCCTGTCTTGCAAGCGCAAGGACCCAGGTTCGATTCCCCGGTAACCACATAACAAT
>PVIR01035770.1:0-16246 GCA_004026965.1 Petromus typicus | reverse complement strand
CCATGTCCGCAGAGAAGGTACATCAGTGTCACTCGAAGTTGATGATGAGACAGTAGAGGAGAGAGGGTGCAAATCCTGCACATGACAGGAGCCTTGAGCATGACAGCAAAAGTGTTAGGGATTCTTTTGGACCTAGTGAAAGTCATCAAGAAGTCTTAGACAGGGGATTGACAGGATCTGGAGCAAAGGAATAGTGGCTTCCATGTTTCACAATCATTTCTATCCCTGAGCATTCATGGCACCATTCTGTGTTGTCTACAGGACCCTCAATTGTAAATGTGACTAAGGGTGAATAAAGTACAAGTAACTGCGGAGGTGAAGCCTAAAATGACTACCAACTCTGTCTCTAATGTGCTAAGCCTTTTGTATCTTGTTATAGGGAATTAAAAGATTAGATACGTAACTTGGTGCAGCTTATATATAGTGTTTCCTAAGTGTTATTCATTAGAAATTTCGAGGACTTCAGGCAAGAGAGTTGGGAGAAGATGACTCAGCTGGGCTCATGAGCACTGGATGTCTGCAGTGCCTCCACCATCCCTCCCACGGGGTGTGATGAATGTGGACTCCACCTTTCCCACCATCTTCTCACCTTCCTCCTTGCTACTATTCCGGTCACACCTTACTCCTCCCTCCCACACTGTATTAGCACTATTCCATTTCCGGGTTAACTGAAAGAAATGTGTTACCAAACTTTCAGCTTTCCTCTCAGTAACAGTCTAGGATTTTTGCTAGTTCCAGCGTTTTCTCTCTTTCCCACCATTTCTTTCCCTTCTTTTAGTTTTCAACTAAAAGATATTTAAAATCTACTGTGACAGAAAAAACAGTTTTTGCAAGTTGTTGAGGGATAATCAGTACATTTAAGCAAAATGTGGGCATATATACTTTTTAAAAATTTACTTAGTTTGGGCTGGGGATATAGCTCAGTGGTTCCGGCACCTGTCTTGGAAGCCCAAGGGCCCAGGTTTGATCCCCGGTACCCACATAAAAATACTGGGCGTGGAGACTCACCCCAGCAGCAACCAGTACCACATACCACTGTGCCAGGCATGGTGGCTCACGCCTGTAATCCCAGCACTCGGGAGGCAAAGGCAGGAGGATTGCTGTGATGTGAGTTTAAGGCTGAGCTCAGGGCCAGCCTGAACCACAAAGCAAGACCCTGTCTCAAAAAAACCTTTAAAAAAATAAAATAAAATTTACATAGTTTATTGATACATTTTAGGTGGAAGATATAATCATATTTATACTGAGAATCTACACTTGTACATGATGTATCTTGATTCTTATTTTTCTCCATTCCAGTAACCTCCCCTCCCCCTACATTATAAGATTTGTTTCTATTTTTTCCTTCTTATTTTCAATTTGGGAGGAAAATTTTCAAAGGGGGAGGGTAACTGGGAAGGGATGTCGAGGAGGGGAAAGAGAGAAAAGGAAAAATTGGGCATATGTACTGGTAAGAGCCTGAAAATATTTAATAATAAGAGAGTAGTGATATGTTTTCATATCACCAAAATGGCAAGATTGCTAAAATGCCATAATTTCCATAATTCTACAGCTTCATTATCTCACATTGTTATTAATAACCATTGCCTCTTCTTCCATATTTTGAAAACACTGGTGCTAAGGTAATCTCTGGAGGGTTTCTGTGTTTATAAAAACATATCAAAGAAAATTAACTTAATAAAAAATGAGTTTGGGTTCATGCATCAGCCAATGGCCACTCACCTTTGTGGTTTTGAGACCAGTGGAGAGGTAGAGCATCATGGAGATGCATCAGCTACTCATCTCATGGAAGAGAAAAGGGGAGAGAGACAGAGAAAGAAGGAACTGTGGCCCCAGTGTCCTCTTCAAAAACATACAGACATTGACCCAACCCATGTCAGATCCTACCATCTTCCAGGAGTACATGTGCTGGTGACTAAATCATTAGCATATAAACCTTTGGGATATATTTAAGATTTAAACCATAACAAACCCACTCCCACCCTCTCAAAGCAAGCATCCAACAAAGTGACTGCTGTCCCACAGGGAGCACAATGCAGAAGAGACTGTGCTATGGAACTGTGTGTAGCTGGTAGAACTGAGGAATGAATGGCAAGGCAATTCCAACACAGTCTTGGGAAGACCTAAGAGAGAAGGATTTGAGAAGGAGACCAGGTGACATGTGTCTAACTGCTTTGATCTGAGTGATAGGCATTTGATTCTGACTCCATTTTCTAGTGAAGAGTGTGTGAAATAAGTTGTGACCTATATATGAATAAAAATAGCATAATAAAAACATATGCCTATAGAAGTGGGGAGGTTGTAGGGTGGGTAGGGGAATGGGTAAAAATGAGAATTAACTCATGTCGTATACTGGTACAAATTTCCAATGTTGAGTGTGATCATGATGTGTATATAAAATGTACCAATAAAGAATTCAATTAAAAAAATAGTATAGTGGTTGTCCATGGCTATACCCAGGCCAGACTCTCTGAATCTGAATCAACCACTTATTCTCTAGGTGAATTTGGACAGTGGCTTTACCTCCCCATTACATTTCTCAATTACAAAATGGAGGATAAACTAGTGGCTATGTGACAGTGCTATTGTAAGGAGCAGATGTTTGTAAAACACTTAGTACAGTCTACGGAAACTTAATAGCACAGGATAATTCTAGTGATTGTGAGCTCTAGTGGCCCCTGTGGAGCAGTATGGGAGAGTCATATTTGATCCTAACAGAATGGTATCTTTTCATCTTTACTCTTGCACAAACACCCTTTCTGGACATCATAGCCACATAGGTCCAAGATCTCACTCCCTAGCACTAGGAGGATGAGGAAAACAGTAAAACCCAAGAGCTAATGTCACCATCCACACAATGTCTTCCTCTGAGACCCACCAACTGCTCAGGTCCCGGTTGCCCAGGGGAAGCATTTGGGAAACAACCATTGAGCCTTTGGGATCTAAGCATTGTCTAATCCATGCTCAGAGAGGTGAGTTAGTAGTACGTTTTCATGAATGTTCTGTTGAAATAATCTAATGCAATTTTGTTTAGTACCCTTCATAGTAGCTTTTGGCTTTTATAGTTTCTTGAAGTTATACTAAACTTTGTGATATGACCATTCCCTACATGTGCTAGACATTTAAAGGTGTGATCACACTTGAAATTTTGCAGTCCTCCAAATGAAAAAATATTTAAGGAGCTGCCATATTCCAGACACGATTCTAAGCCTTCAGGACACAAGAGTGAATATGATATAGCCAGTCTCAACCAGTTCATAATTGAACAATAACAGCACAGATGTGAGTGCCACACTGGACCTAAGCATAGGTCATTATAAGGATACCAAAAAGGCACACAACTTAGAAGCTGCTTCCCAGAGCAAGTTCTGCCTAAGGGTAGAACCTGTGGTCCATAGCAATGTATCAATGCTGAGAGATCTATGAACGCCTGGCAGGTGAAGAGAGAGGTTTCTCCCCACAAGTCTGCCCTATTACTCTGCCATCATTTCTTTTTTGTTTGTTTGTTTATTTGGGTTTTTTTGTTATTGTTGTTGTTTGAGACAGGGTCTCACTTTGTAGTTCAGGCTGGCCCTGAGCTCAGTCTCAAACTCATCACAACAATCCTCCTGCCTCTGCCTCCCGAGTGCTGGGATTACAGGCGTGAGCCACCATGCCTAGCACTGTGGTATGTGGTACTGGTTGCTGCTGGGTGTGTCTCCACACCCAATATAGGTATGTGGTTACTGAGGATCGAACCTGGGTCCTTGTGCTTGCAAGACAGGCACCAGAACCATTGAGCTAAATCCCCAGCCCTCTGCCATCATTTCTATTTGCCCCTCCACAGACCCACCCCTCCATCTATATGGCCACTGGTTAGCAGAACGCATAAGCAGAAGACCACATCCAGCTCCTGGCACACAGCAGAAGCAGCTCCTTTCTGGTTCCCTGGCCTTCTTTCAGCTTCTGTCTCCTGTGTGGACAGCTGCTGGCCTCTGGTCACTGAAACCTCTGGATTTTCACCTGTCCTGGGCAAGAAGACAGCCTTTTCTGGCAGACATTTCCTCCTTGAGCTAAGGTCAGCCCTTTGGTCTTCTCTGGAGAATCCAGTCTTCACTCTGTGAGATCTAATGGAACTGGATGGTGGATCTTGAACGAGACTGACAGCAGCGTCCACGTTTCCAGATGACTGACCTTTCCGTTGCTGTTTTTCCTGTGGGTAGGGTTTAGACTGTGTTTTAGTCACCTGTCATTATTCCTTTCATTGTCACAATGATGAAATAACAAATATAATTATACACAACAATATGCAGTCATGGCACCACCTCTTCTGTTCTGTTCTCTCTCTCTCTATCTGACTGCAAGATGTTCCTGAACTTCTTTGTAATCCTGTATTATGACCCAGGATATTTCCCAAAGAAATACCTGTATGTATGAGTCTATATACTTTGTGGGGAAAAGCAAGGAGAAAAATTAGGCAAAAAAAGGAGCTCCAAAATTAATTTTTATACTTTTTAAAAATAATTTGACTATAGAAGAAGTTGGGTCTACCCAGGGATAGAAAACACATGTCCAGAAAACCAGTCTACAGCAGGATCAAGGCCTACAAACTTAATTTTTTAGCAGCACTCCCTAGACAATCAATGAATCAAGAGATGAGAGGACACATTGATCGATTATAGTTGTATAAAGTCAGTACCTTTGTCATAGTGGTGGTTTTCTAAAGATTGAAAGAGCATTTTAAAAATGCTTTCTCTTATATACATGTATTGACATTTCTGCCTTCATATTGACAGATGGATTCATTTGTTTCCTTCCTCTGTGTTCATTCAGACCTTGTCTGGGAGGTGGGAGGAGTTATTTATATGAATGTGAACTGGGCGGGTGGCGGCTTCCTCCCCATGTGTCTGATACCAGAGACACAAAATTATGAATAAATGAACAATTGGCCCAGCTTCTACAGTGCCTGACACATGTTTTTCATGAGCATTTAAATTCACTTTTTTGAATTTGAAGGAAAATTAAGCCTGGGGCTCTGGCATTCATTTCCATTTGTCTTCCTCCTGCCAGCATGAACTGTTTATTTCTGTCGTGTAGGAAAGCATAGCTCTCTTTTGTATGTTTTACAATCCTAATCCATTTTCTAGGGAAACCCTGGCAGTCTTTACCACTCACTTGTGTAGATTCCAATTGACAGTTCCAGTGGGTTCAAGTTTCAAGTCACTTTCTGTCTTTGCTGTCTTGGAGTTAGGATAGAGTGTTACATTGTGCAGTACAGCCTTGTACTCAGTGATGCTCAATAAATCCTTAGAAAATAAGTGGTGTCCTGAAAATGCTACAACTGATTTTTTTGTCAGAATTTGAATTTCCATACATTAATCACAGACATCAGACTTGTTAGCACTCATTTCCCCTGATGTATAGATTTTTCCCATATTACTTGACTCTTACAGGTTAAGCTCTGGCCATGCTAGCCTTTCTGTCCATCCACCAAATGTCTTCTTGCGTCAGGTCAAGGCATTAAAAAGAGCAACTGTTTTCAACATATTTTGCATGTATTTGGTAACATCAACAACTATATATCTAAAATCTCCTTTCCTCTGTGGACAACAGCCTGATACTTCTTATCTGTCATATTGAACTGGAATTTAATTTGGAATTTTAAAGAAAAATTATTTGGATACACATTAAAAGAGATTTTATTTAAGAATACTGCTTGATAGATATCCAAATCACTATAGAAGAGGAGAGTGATCTGGCTTGATTCTAAATACAACAAAGACACCTGGGTATCTACATTGCAAAGGGGCCACTGGATGACAAATGACTAAGAGGACACATCAAAAGCATGTGTTTGAGGGTGGTTGCTCTTGTGACCTGACAGAACTCTTGTTGCAGGCCAGCAAATGATTTGTGCATCAGAAGTAGGGGATGAAGAACCTGACCATGTACTGAGGGTGATAAGATATGTAAGGATGAGGATTCTAATAGGATCCTGTTGTACTTGGGTTGGCAGGACAAAGTATCCACAGATAAGGCCCATTTGAAGAGGACTCCAAGTAATCTGTCCACTTTGGTCACTAAGAATGTCTTTGTCAGAAATCCCTCTTGGTCTTTTCTCGGTCTCTTGAGCAGAATGACAGAACAGACTGCTGTCTGATGGCTATTTTAAGATGCGTCATCGTGATGGGCGGAATTCTAAATGTCAAGCATTGTCATTAACACATTCATAAAGGTATGCATTCTTGCATAAAATCCAAGAGGCAGCCAGTTTGCCATTGCATTTTTCATGTCATTTCAATCTATTTTTCATATTATTCACCCTCAGGACAAATATATCATTTAATTTTTAAGTTGAGATGTCAAGACATAGGAGCTCTCTGTTCCCATTCCACATACTTAGAGTGCTATAACTGGGGACTTCTCCTCATAGGTGTGCCAGGGAGCATACAGGGAATAGCTCCACTATGTTTCACAGTGCAGAAAGTATATACATATCTTATTAGTTGTCTGTTTAATTCTGAGGCTGTGACCAAAACCTAAGCAGGAAGAGATGATGTGTATTTGTGCAGGTCCACCAATTGCTGAGCCTCTGTATTCTTACTTTTCCAGGGCCTCACCCAGGTCTCCACCCTGACTATACTTTGTCTTTCTTTCCAAACTACCTTTTCTTTGAAATCCTCTTCTAGGAATCGTAAAGACTAAATGACCTGTGCACAGAGGTTTACACTACACAATAGTGACAATAGTAGTGTCTTACACGACACTTTCTCTCCATAGTACTAATCTCAGACAATGTGTAATAAAGTAAAATAAAAATTTCAAGTTATTGGATTGTTCTAGCAACTTCTGAAACATGGTTCATTAAATCACATACTCTGGCTTTCAATTTGTAACACCATAAATACCTTTTTAAAAATATGAGGTTCATCCTATGTTTATAGCAGCTCAGTTTGTGATTGCCACGTCTTGAAAACAACCAAAATCTCCATCACCTGGAGACTGGATAAAAAAGCTGTGGTTCTTCTACACAATGTAGTATTACTCTGCCATAAAAAATGATAAGTTTGAGTCATTTATACTTAAATGGAAGTACCTTGAGGACATCTTCATAAGTGAAATAAATAGGTCACAGATGTGTAAATATCACATCTTTTCTCTGGTATGAGAAAATAAAGATGTAAATGAATTCTAGAATGTATGTTATATATTGTGAAATAGAAAATACTCAAAGCAAAATAGGGTGAAGGGGAAAAATTAATGAGATTATAACAAAAAAGAAAGGAAACAAAATTTATGTATATAGGGGATAGGGGTGGTAGGGTGGGTAGGGCTATGGGAAAAATGAGCATTGATTTGTATCATATACTGGTACAAATTCTCATTGTTCAGTGCAATCATTATGTGTATATGTATTGTACCAATAAAATTTTTTTAAAAAATATATGAGGTTCATAGGCACATAATTTTACTATACCTCTACTACCAAGAAAAAGTTTTTTAACTCTATTTTATTCTTCCTCTTCTTAGGAATACTATGACATCCTTGAAGCCAGAGTTCATGTCTTTTTATTTGTATATTCACTATAGAGGTAATACATGTTAAATATATGTTCATAAAATTATAAGTTTAGATAAGACTCCTATCTTTCCCTTTCAAAAGTAAAGAAAGGCAAATAATCTAAAAGTGATTTTTTTTTTTGTCCAGAGTATACACCAATGGGGCAGGGTTTTTTTACTAGTACTTTCCTTCTTTTATATCTTTATAGTCTGTTGTTCTTTTAAATAATAACTGCTAAACTGGCACTTCCTTTGGGATTAGTCTTGGTCTTTTCAGGGTCTTCAATGGTTTTTTCTGAAGCAGATTCTTCATTATATAGGTCCTAAAAGACAGTATAAAATATATGAAAGTTTTGAAGCATTTGGGTATATGCTGTAGGTATATTGACTCTTTACCCCTAAGTAGTCCAGAGCATGGTTCACAAGAATAAGAAAACTCTAATTCATCATCATAAAACAATTATTAAAACAAAGAAAATAACATTATGTAATACACACACCTGTCTATTACTAATTGTCACTATGCTGTCCTTTATAACAAAAGCAAGAGAAAAAGGAAAAATAGAAAACTTTAGTGAAAAAAACCCTGAAATCTAGTACATTTTGATTGTCCGAGGAAAACTGGAATAAAGGATCTACAAATATTTGACTTTCACTTTCCTCATACTGTAAATAAATTTCAAAGTATTTTGAAAAACAAGTACCTAGGTGAATTTTGACACAGGCTGCCCACAAACATTGCCATGTGCCACCTGCGTGGTGCATTTTTGTGTAGGCTTTGAGGATCCTCTGCTCCTCTGTTGAACCTGAAATCATCACAGCTTCTTTCACTTGTCTACTCATCTCCACTTTGCAGTGCAAGCACTTTTGGGACCCTGTGAGAGCACTGTTTCAGGTAAGAGAAAGCTATCGATAAAGGATGATGCTACTTGACTGAGTATTGTAAAAGTCATAGAAATAAATCCAGAAACTGAAAGTGACAAAATACTACTATTTACAAGCATTGATTTAGAAGAAAATGAAAAATCAGTTATTATGTTGAGTTTAAAAACAAATGATTTTTATTTTAAACTATTTTAATTGACATTGACCTTATCCATATATCTTGGAGTTCTATATAAGGATTTTTTAAATTATTTATTTATAAAGTCCTTTGAGTGATGCTTAAAACTAACTTGTTTAGTCTTTTGATTTCCCAATGTTTTGGTCATATAGATCATAAATTTAGAAAATATTATACTCTTTGGCATATGTGTGCTGGATTATTTCTTTAAATATATTCTAGTCCATTCATCGTTTATTCTAGCACATCAGGAAACTTACCGAAAAAAGAAAATGCTAAGGAATCAAATAAAAAGAGATACACATAAAATCTGTAATGATTGCTTCTTTCATGTCAGTGAATCACTTTGTATATTCCTTGGAGTTCTTATACATATTTCTCCAGGCCAGCACTTATCTCCAAAGCTGAATTATTTTATGCCTTATTATCCATTCCAGGCTATTGTTTTATGGTGTTGACTACCACTCGAGCATATAAAGCTGTTTAAAGGTCATTTTCCTTGAAAATGCTTATTCATTTTCATACTTGTACATATACCATGTAAGAGTCAATTTTCTTTGGTCCTCCTTACTCATTTCATGTTTGTATATAAATATTTGTCCACCACTGCATGGCTGTTACACATTTTATCATGTCATAAAATTTTAGATAAAAGGCTTCAGGAAACATCAGTGCTAAAGATAATGTTGAACTGAAAAGATGACTAAATAGAAAACTATTTTTACCATATGCAATACCACCCGCCCAGTCCTCCTAGAGAATGATGTTAGATGTAAAGAAGATAATGATAATTCAGGAAAGAGCACTGTTCTAAATTAGTTGTACTTTCACATTCAGTGTAATCAGATAAGAAAATGGAAAAGGAACAGCTAAAATCTCCATTTATGTCTGTCAAACAATTACAAAATGGTTTCAGCCACAGCACTTGAAAGCTAACTAGATTACTAGTGTGAGAAGATGGGGGAAAGTGCTTCACATGAATGTGTTTTACTGTGCTTTTGAAGAAATAAGAATTTAAATGTTTGCTGACCAAAAGTTAGTAGATTGATGAATGAAGGGAACTTTATGCCATTTTTTTCATCTTTAATAGAGATACTTTCAGTGGAGCAAACAATCTGAATGCTTAACAATATAAACTACTTAACTTTTATATTCTCTTTCAAGTCATAGTTCTCATGGTGCAAAATCCATCTCCCCCATGTTGTGTCATGTATTTTCACTTTCCTAAGCCTTCTTACATTAATGGTAAACTTAATTATGGCAGCCTGACTTCTGACATTTTAAACTCGTTTTGCACTTTACCTGTGCTGTGATAATTTTCTTCATACTTCTACAATGAACTTTCATATTTCATTATAAAATTTTTATTCAAGCTGGATGTTTCCATCCATTATTTCTTAATATATTTTTATGACCTCTTTCTTCCATCACCTCAATTTATTAAGTCACGGGAAGTTGTTCTACAGTAAATCAAGGCTCAGCTTATTTTCCCTACTGTTTTGTGTTTAGTATCTATTTAGTTTTTAATAGTTTGTATTGCTGTTTTCAAGCTAATTCATCCATTCTTTGAGTTTCTAATCTGCTGCTAATCTCATCCACTATCCTTTTCATCTGTAGAAATAATACTTGAGTCTTTTTTGCATTTTCCATATCCATTCCTTACAATGTTCACAAGTTTTTCTCTACCTACTGAGCTTACCCAGGGTAGATGCAATATTTGTTTCAATGTTCTTGTCTACTAATTCTATCATTTTATATCAGCCCAGGATCTTTTTTCTAACTTTTAAAAAATTTCTATAACAGATAGTACTTTCCTGATTTTTTTTGCATGTTTCACCATTTTTATTTAATTCCAGACACTGGAAATTTTATGTTGTTAAGTGTTGCATGTCTTTTATTTACTCAAATATTTTGAATGTTGGTCAAATTCCTTCATTGTGTTTCCAAATAATTAGGTCACTTAAAATCAATTTGATTCTTTCCAGACCTACACTGCACTTTATAGATGGGACTAGCAGTGGTTAAGTTAGAATGGGATTGCCAAACCATAATTTGCAAGCAAAATCCAGCCCACTTTCTGCTTTCCTATGTCTTAAAGACCTTACTGAAGCCTTGTAAGCACAAGAGACAGACCTGTCTCATCCCCCCACTCATGAGCCTGACTCCCACGAGGGGCCACACTCCCTCACAGCTTCTCAGCAGTAGCGTGGGCCACCACCTACAAGTCAGGGCTTCATTATTAGCAACTTCCAAGCGTCAAGCTATGGGGCTGCGATTCCCAGTCAGGAAATCAGATCACAGCAAGTCAACTCCCTTCCATTATGCTTTTAAGACACCCAATCTCTATGGAAGGAGTCAAAGCTGCTCCCGCGGGCAGAGAGCACAACTGAAAAAGTGGCAATGCTATCCTTCCCGGATAGTAGCCACCCTCTTCCTTAGTCCACTTGTTTTCATGCTAACGCACCTAAAGGGATAGCCCACCTCAGTCAAAAGGTAGGAAGTTGAAAGGTCTTCTCTCGTATCACCTATGTACCTATAAAATACATTCAAGTTTTACTATTGACTCACAAGCCCAAATAATTTGCTAGAAGAATCCTTGTAGAAAAAAAAAATGTACACATGAATCTAAGGCTCATTTTGCCCAACCACTGAGATAGTATCATGTTGAATATTCCACCAATACCCTATGTGCCATAAAGTTTTAACCCTGGTTAGTAGAAATCATTACTATTCTCAGCCCTTTCTGAACTATGAAGTTTTTGCATAGTTTCAGGAAGGTTGCTTCCAGCCTTGTGACTGCTTTGGACTGAGCTGATAACTCCAGAGGACCTGTCAGTCTTCCTGTGGTGAGCTTCTCAAAGTTCTCTACTTCCCATACACCTCTCTGCCCTCTAGTCTTCTGCCCTGGTATTTTTTGGCCTCTTTGAACTTAAGATGTCTATGCTCTGGGCAGGTTCTCTCTCTCCATGCTCTAAGCTGAGGTTTTGGTGAGCTCATTCCATTTGACTTCTTTTCTCAGGGATCACCATCCTGTATTTCCTATTGTCCAATGTTGCAAAATCCTAGTTTCATATACCTGGTCTGGGTTTATATTTTTTAAAAGCAGGAGAGTAGTATGATGCCAGAAAGTGGAATTACTCACTTCTAATGCTTGAAGAATCACAGCATCTGCAGGATTTAAAAAATTGATGAATTATTCAAATGAGATGGCGAAAGTGTTCTGATGGGGAAACTCTAATAGGTTTAAGCTCTCATTAATCAAAAACAAAATAATTTAATAGACATCCACCTTCAGACAAGCAGAATTTTCAGGTGATTTCCCAATGGTCTGGTAATAGGATGACACTGAAATTGTCCCTTGTCTGCTAAACAGCTTTACCAGAAGAGTAGTCTTTATTTAACTCTAAGATTTTTAATACATCAAATGCCAGAATTTTGAAAGAAATTAGATCATAGATGTAGCACTTTGTGAGCAATCATAATATCTACTAACAGAATGAAGAATTCATGTCTCGTACCACAAAAGATGAAAAAGTTAGTTCCTGATAAATGTATGTTAAAAATTAAGGTTGAAACTATAGAAAAAGATATCTTGGGGGCAACAATAATTTCCAACTCTGCTTTTGAAGCAATCCATGCTATGTGTAGAACTTTATGTGAAAAAAATTCCAAAATTTAAATTAATTGTTACTCAAAAGTTGATTTTTTTTAGAAGGAATGATCTCTATACAACTCCAAAAGGTAGAGGGAACAGTTTTCCTACTGCTGAGTCTATGTAGTATATTTATTTATTATTTGTTTGTTTATTTATTTATTTATTTATTTATTTATTTGAGACAGGGTCTCACTTTGTAGTTCAGGCTGGTCCTGAGCTCAGCCTCAAACTCACATCACAGCAATCCTTCTGCCTCTGCCTCCCAAGTCCTGGGATTACAGGTGTGAGCCACCATGCCTGGCACAGTGGTATGTGGTACTGATTGCTGCTGAGTGTGAGTCTCCATGCCCAGTATTGTATGTGGTTACCGGGGATCGAACCCAGGTCCTTGCACTTGCAAGACAGGCACCAGAACCACTGAGCTAACTCCCGGCCCCCTATGTAGTATAATTTTTAACCTGTCTGTGATCTATGAAAACAGGACCAGGTCTGCAATAATAAGGTAAAAACTTTTTATCTCTCTGGAGCCAAGGATTTAGCTCAGTGGTTCCAGCGCCTGTCTTGCAAGTGCAAGGACCCGGGTTCGATCCCTGGTAACCTCATACAATACTGGGTGTGGAGACTCACGCTCAGCAGCAACCAACACCACATACCACAGTGCCGGGCATAGTGGCTCATACCTGTAATCCCAGCACTCTGGAGGAAGAGGCAGGAGGGTTGCTGTGATGTGAGTTTGAGGCTGAGCTCAGGGCCAGCCTGAACTACAAAGCAAGACACTGTCTCAAAAAACCTAAACAACAACAACAACAAACTATTTATCTCTAGATTATCCATGACAAAGGAGGGTACTTTTCTACAGAATGGTTTTTTTCTTACTCTTCAAATGATAACCTTTTGATCTACATATCGAACCCTTAAACTACCAAGTTCAGTGTGACAGACTGCCAAGAGTAAAGAAAGCCCATTTTCTTCTTGTTGTTAATAGTTAACTGTTACTGCAGTTCCTGTGATGGGAAATGTGGGTTAAGGAAATTGTATCCGTCCTCTCTGCAACTACTGCAGTATTATTAGAAGTGATCACCAGGCAGAAAATAACTCTGCTCCTTGGTGGATTAAATGCAGTAGGCATGTGGATTTCTCTTTCCCCCTTCTCCGAGGCATTTTCATAAGTAGTCCATGTGGGAGAGTACATCAGCTTTAATGTGTTTAGAGCACTTTATGTTCTGCAGTTATCACCGAAGATGGCCTTTTGAGGTAGAAGCAGGATACCCATGGTGATGCTTCATGCATTACTGAAGTGCTTCTTTCACCCTTGCAACTAATCCTTGAACAGTTACATATGTATTCAGAAGAGCATTTTCCAATACTGTGTATTATTCTTTGAATATAACACCTTTGGGATATTGTAGTTTCCTTAATTGGGAAAAAGAATTAAAGAAATGTGGCTAATAAAAGTCAGAAAGAGAGAGAAGTAGAACTTGAAATCACCCTTAAATTACAGAAGGACAAGAAGAATGCTCTCACATTCCTCACCCAGGGAACACTGTACCCTTTAAGAAGTTTTTGACTGAAATGAAGTGAGCTAAAACATAAGGGAAATTTTTAAAGAAAAATATTGTGTCAGTCAGTGCTAAAGACAATCCTGGAATTTTGCTGCATTTGCTGCTTTTGAATCAAGTAAAGTCATGGCAGGAAAATGTAATGGCTACTGCTCTAGCAGTAAAACTGGACCTATGTCCACTGCTTACAGCTGTTTGACCTTGGACATGACATATCACTGACCTCTCTGGCTGGTATCTGTAGCTTCCTCACTGGAGGAATGGACACAGTAATGAAACCTAGGCCATAGGAATTTTGAAATTCAGTGCATTTATGCAACATGGAAAGTGCTCAATATGTTGATACTATTATTATTAATAGTATATATCCAGTGCGGCCTGTATTTGCTTTAGGTATCTGGAAAAATACAGTGAAAGTAGCTTGGAGAACAGAATTACCTAGGCTGACATGCTAAGATTTCTGCCCTAGAAGCCAGCATCTATCTAACAGTGTTTTTCATTTAAAACACATATTTAACAACTGCAGAATTTGTTTTTTTACGTGATTTTTAAATGTTGTTACTATGTTTACAATTTATGCAGTTTACAAACATCCTGGGAAAATTACATGTACATATGATAGTTTATTACTTTTTATTCCTTCCTTGTTTTCATTTCCCCTCTTCCCTCTGATTCCTTTTCATTCTTACTGATATTTTTAATCTTAGCTCATTATGACATGTAAAGTTCACATTCACATGTGGTTATTAGGTTCCTGTAAATGGCATATCTTTATTTCCTTACTTCTTCTCTTCACATCTTACTTTTTCTCCTTGGACAACTCTCTTATTGCAATGGACCCATCTCCTAATCCCCTGCTATCTATCCCTTATTATTCTCTTTGTTTTTACTTCATGTCACTCAGACGAGAGATACCATATGGTCTTTAAATTTGTGTGTCTGGTTTATTTCACCAAACATTGTATTTTCCAGGTTTATACATTTTCCAACAAATATCTCATATGTGTCACTGTCACTCTCTACAGCAGAGTAGTATACCGTTATACACAGATACTAGATTTTCTTTATCCATTCATTTATTGATGGGAATACAGGCTGTTTCCAGGATTTAGCTGTTAGGATTTTTTTTTTAATTATCTTTATTGGTACATTAAATATACACATCAGGATTTATGCTGCTACAAATATTGGTTCACATGTATGCTATAGTATGATGTCTTATGTTGTTTGGGAGATAACTAGCAGGAGAACCACTGGGTAATAGTGATTAAAAACAGTATAGTACTAGAACAAAAACAGATATACAGACCAATGGAACAAAGTTGAGAATACAGTATGTATCCCCTGATACATAGTTATTTGACCTACAACAAAGAGGCCTAAAACCTATGTTGGTAGAAAGACAACCTAGTCAGCAAGTAGCACTGAGAATACTGGCTATCTGTGTGCAGAAGATTGAAACTAGACCCTTATCTCTCACCACATACTAAGTTAAAAATTGATCAGAGATCTAAACATTAAAACAGAAACAAACTTACTGGGAGATACAATAGATAAAATGCTTGAAGACATAGATACATGTAAAAATTTTCTAAACAGAACCTCAAATGAAGAATGAACAAATGAGATTACATCAGACTAAAAATCTTCTGTAAAGCAAAAGAATCAATCAGCAAAATGAAGAGACAACTTACAGAATGGGAAAAAATTTATCAGCTACTCCTGAGACAAGAGACTTATATCTAGAATATGCAAAGAAGTCAAAAAGATTAATCCACCTAAAATTAAAGGTCCCAGCAAGAAATGGGCAACAGAAATGAACAGATATCTTACAAAAGAAGCAATACAAATATCCAACAAATATATTTTTAAAATGCTCAACATCTCTGGCCACTAGAAAAATGCAAGTTAAAACAATGTTAAGCTGGGGCCAGGGAGTTAGCTCAGTGGTTCCAGCGCCTGTCTTGCAAGCGCAAGGACCCAGGTTCAATCCCTGGTCACCACATACCATACTGGGCATGGAGACTCACGCCCAGCAGTAACAAATACCACATACCACAGTGCTGGGCGTGGTGGCTCACGCCTGTAATCCCAGCACTCAGGATGCAGAGGCAGGAGGGTTGCTGTGATGTGAGTTTGAGGCTGAGCTCAGGGCCAGCCTGAACCACAAAAGCGAGACCCTATCTCAAACAACAACAACAACAACAACAACAATGTTAAGCTACTATCTTACTCCAGAAAGAAGGCAGTCATTCAGAATCAGTCCATACCAAATGACAGTGAGGCTGTGGTGAAGAAGGAACTCTTTTTTTTTTTTTATATTATCTTTATTGGTACATTAAATATACACATCATGATTGCACTCCATAATGGGGATTTGTACCAGTATAAGACACAACTTAATTCTCATTTTTTCCCATAGCCCCACCC
>PVIR01035769.1:0-15000 GCA_004026965.1 Petromus typicus | reverse complement strand
AAAATAAACTGACTTACCATGGTTATGCTTAAATGCAAAAGTAGATATATATGTTAGATAGATCACCATGAATTGGCAATTTTGATGTATTTTAAATAAGTTTGGATTAAAAGGGGAAATGGTGTTAGAACATTTATTTAGAGTAATGCTGACATTTACAGAATGACTGTATAAGATAAGCTCTTTTTAATTTCTGATCCTTTGTTATTTCTTTTAAAATATGTAGATAAGTAGAGATACATAGGAGATAATAACACAATTTGATAAATACAGATAGAGATTTAGGTAAGTCTCAGAGTTAACCCTTTTAAAGAACACGTCTGCAGAATTTTCAGCATGCGTACTTTTCTGCAACAATTGCCTGTGTCTAATTTTAAAATATTTCATACCTACAAATGATAACCTCTACCCATTAAACAAAAGATCATCTTGATATCCTACCAATTGCTGTCAACCTTTAATTTACTTTCTATCTTTATTGATACCCTTACTTTGTGTATTTCACCCAGATGGAATCACAAAACATTGGTGTTTTGTGTTTGAACTTAGGAAATGTTTTCTGGGTTTTAGTCACAAATCCATTGCTGCACATAGCAGTACTTCAGTGGTCTTTCTGTAAGTTTTTCTGTTGCTTATGTTTATCAGATTTAGTTTATTTAGTCATCTATTGATGGGTACTCAGTATTTTCTGTATGAGTGATTGTATATGGAGCTGTCCTAAATATATGTTAAAATCAGTTATTTTGAGCATTGATCTAAAAGTGGAATTGGCTAGGCAATGTGGTAATTTTATGTGTATTTTTCAGAAACATGGCATTTCTTCTAAAAATTTATATTTATAAAAGTTGAATTGTATTCAGATGCCACATAAATTTTCCAATTTAATTGACTTTATTTGTACATTTTATGCATACATTATGATCACTTTCAACACTGAAAATTTGTACATTACATGACACATCTTTTATTATTTGGTGTCTTTGTAGTAGAAACCTCTTGTATTTTTATTTATTTTTATTGTGAAATAGGTACATTTTATATACATATCATGATCACATTCAATATGGACAATTTGTGCCAGTATATGACATGACCAGATTCTCAATTTTTCCCACTTTCCTACACATTATTCAATCCCCCACCTCCTTTATATATATAAGTTTTGTTTCCATTTTTTTTATTATCATCACATTTTTTTCTTTCCCCTCATTACTACTCCTACCCCATTTCCCTTTGAAGAGTTTCTATTATATAACATCTAATATACATTTTAGAACTAATTTACAACTTGATTCTCATTAAAAGATTCATATCTCTGTGACGTATGTGCACTCATATTTATAGCAGAGGAAGGGGAAACAACTTCAATTTTTCATACTAAAAAGATAAGGTATTTACACATCTGTGTCCTATTTATTTCACTTCTGAGTATGTCCTCAAGGTGCATTCATTGGAGTATAAATGACTCAAATTTATCCTTCTTCATGGCACAGTAACACCCTATTTTAGCAGAAAAAAACCCCATCTTTATCCAGTCTATGCTCATGGGCACTTGAACTGTTTCCAAGATTTAACTATTACTAACTGAACTGCTATAAACATGTGTTCACATATTATCTGTGCTATGAATCTTAATTCTTCCACGTATATAACTACCAGAGGAATAGCAGGATCAAATGGGACTTTTAATCTTAGTATTTGAGGAATCTCCACACTGTTCTCCACAGTGGTTGCACCAGTCTAAATTCCCACCAGTAGAGAACAGTTCCTTCCTCCCCACACTCTTGCTAGTGTTTCTTCTTGGTTGATTTTGTGATAGCATCCATTCTTTGTGGAATGAGATGTAATCTCAGTGTTGTTTTCATTTTCATCTCTCAAATCACCAGTGATGTTTAACTTTTCATCATATGTCTCTTAGCTACCTTAATTTCTTCAACTGAAAAATATCTGTTCATTACAGATTACTACTTTTGAATTATATCTTTACATTTGTGGGAGTTGACTTTTAAACATTCTTGATAAATTCTACGAAGGCATCCTTTGTCTGAGAAACAGCTGGTAAAACTTCTTTCCCAAATCGTAGGTTATCTTTCTGCTCTGTTGGTGGTTTCTCTCACTGTTCAGAAGCTTTTTAGTAAGATGAGATCCTAGTTGTTAATTCTTTCTACTAGTTTTCTTGCTGCTGAGGTTTTGTTCATAAAGTTTTTTCCTATGCCAACGTCTTCAAGAGTTCTACCTAATCTATCTTCCAGGTTTAGTATTTTGGTTTTAATATTTAGGTCTCTAATTCATTTTGATTTTAGTTTGTTGCATGGAGAACAGATAGATCTAGCTTTAATCTTTGTCAAGTTAAAACCCAGTTTTTCCAGCACCATTTGTTAAAGAGATTATCTTTCCTCAATTGAAGATGTTTGGCTTGTATGTCAAAAATGAAATGGCTTCGCATATCTTGAGTTGTTCTTCAATTTTTCTTTCTTTCTTTTTTTTTTTTTGCCAGTACCATGCTGTTTTAACCACAGTGGCTTTGTAGTATAGTTTCAAATTAGGAATTATGATACACTCTTCCATGATTTTGTTGCTTAGAATTAATGGAAGGTAAGCACTAATACTCTAGTAGTAGGGTGCCTCAATATCCCCTGTTACATATAGACAGACCAACTGAACAAAAAATCAATAACGAAATAGTTGAACTGAACCAATTTTTTGAACAAATGGACTTAAAAGATGTCTACAGAGTATTTCACCCCACAGTCAAAATATAGATTCTTTTCAGCTGCTCAGTTCACAGAGCATGCTTAAGTAAAGCAAATAAATTGAAGTTATCCCCTATATACTGTCAAACCACAATGCCTTGAAATTGAAGATCAATAGTAAAAGAAATTCTAGGAAACTCACAGATATATGAAAATTGAAAACAACTCTCCTGAGCAATCAGTGAGTCACAGAAGAAATTAAAAAAAAAAAAACAATTAAACAACTTTTGCAATTAAATGATAATACCAGTACAACATGGAGGAATGTATGGGACAAAATGAAAGCAGTTCTATGAGGCAAATTCATAGCAATGAATGTTAATACTAGGAAAACAGAGTGAGCTCAAGTAAACAACCTAATGCTGTACTTCAAACTACTGAAAAGAGAAGCAAGATAAACACAAAGCTTGTACAAGGGATGAAATTATAAGGATGAGAACAGAAATCAATGTAATGGAAACTAAGAGAATTATGCAAAAAAATCAACAAATCAAAGAGTTAACTTTTTGAAAGAATAAATAAAATTGCTGAAACCTTAGTCAACTTTATCAAAAAAGGAAGGAAAAGACTCAAATCTATACAATCAGAACTGAAAAAGGAAAATCATCACAGATTCAGCAGAAATTCAGAGCCTAACAAACACCAACTTTGAAAACTTGTACTGCAATATAATGGAAAATTTAGAGAAATGGATAGATTCTTAGACACGTATGAACTCCAAATTTGAATGAAGAAAATATAAAAATACTAAACATTCCAATATCAACATGTGAAATTGAAAATTTAACTAAAAACTTACCAACAAAATAGCCCAGGTACTGATGTCTTTATTGTTGAATTTTTACAAGTCTTTTAGAGAAAAGCTAATGCCATTAATCCTCAAACACTTTACCTAAATTAAAAGGGAAGCAATACTCTCAAATTCATTCCTGGAAGCAACCACTACATTGATTCCAAAAGAAGAGAAAGATCCTACCAAAAAAAAAAAATAAACAAATAAATAAAATAAAGAGAGAGAGAGAGAGAGAGAGAGAGAGAGAGAACTACCAGCCAATCTCTCTAATGAATATTGATGCAAAAATCCTCATTTAGATACTGATGAACAGAATAGAGAGAATCATTAAGATTATACAACCTGACTAAGTTGGATTCATCCCAGCGATGCAAAAATGGTTTAACAAATATAAATCAATGAATATAATACACTAGATTAATAGACTCAAGGACAAAAATCAAATGATCATTTCAATAGATGCAGAAAAGTCTTCAATAAAGTCCAACAACCATTCGTCATTAAATCTCTACCAAAAATTGGAATAGATGGACTTTTTCTTACACTGATAAACACTATTTATGAGAAACCAACAGCTGGCATCATAGTAAATGGTAAAAAACAGAAACCTTTCATGCTAAAATCAGGAGCAAGACTAGGATTCCACTGTTACCACTTCTGTTCAATAGAGTTTTGGAAATATTAGCTACAAAAAATAGACATGAGAAAGAAATTAAAAGACTAAAGATAGGTAAGGAAGAAGTTAAACTGTCATTATTTGCTGATGACATGATACTCTAAATAGAAGATGCGAAAAACTCAGCCAAAAGTCTACTAGAATTAATTGTCAGATTTAGTAACATAGGTGGATGCAAGGTCAACACTCAAAAATCAGTGGCCTTTGTGTACACGAACAATAGAGTCACTGAAAGAGAAATCAGGGAATCAATTCTTTTCATAATAGCTTCCCCCAAAATGAAATATCTAGGAATCAATTGAACAAAGAAGATGTATGATCTCTACTCTGGAAACTACAGCACTCTGAAAAGGGAGATTGAAAAGGACATCAGAAAATGAAAAGACATCCTTTGTTCCTGGGTAGGAAGAACCAGTATTGTCAAAATGGCCATATTGCCAAAACTACTACATGGATTTAATGCAATTGCACTTGAAATCTCAACAGCATATTTCACAGATGTAAAGAAAATAATCCAAAAATTCATTTGGAACTACAAATTTGTCCCATGTTTAATCACCATAAACAGAAATTGTTGTTACTGTATCTATGTCTTAAACATATCAAAGTATATTAAATAGTCTAAGCAAAATGAAGAGTATTGTTCAAAAATTTTAAAAAGATTGTTTCTAATATTTACTTTAAACCTGCAATTCTATTCTTCAAAATGTGAGGCCACACATAAAATAGATGTCACATATCCCTTTATTTGCTATTTACAGAGCAGCTTCTCTGAGTTCTCAGCTTATAGCTTCTCTGTTTGACCATCACTGCTCTTCCTTATCAATTATAAACAGAAACTAAAATTCAATTTATGTTGTAGGTCATGAATGACTGTCTGCTTCGCTCCTGGGAATCTTTCCATTTTGTGAGTCCTTATTCACTCTTGCCACTAACTCTATATGGACCTGGCCCTGTTTTGTGGGCTAATTTTGACATCATAAATTATTAGTAAAATCTGTGGTTGAACTGTTTGATGGGACAAGAAGCAGCAGCGAGGGTAGCTCAAATTATTCAAATGCTAAGAACAGAAAATGAATAAACCACTGGAATCCTAAAATACTCTTCAAAACCAGGAAGGTCTGAAGTCAGTTACACATAAACTTGCAGGCATTGAAAAGACTGAAGATGTAACATGTGGCACAGAAGCATGAATGTTTTTCGTAGTGGAAAAGACACAGATGAGTTTGAATTCTTTTTTGCTGGAGTAGCTCCTTGTTTCTCTGTATCTCAGGCCATTTTCTACTCAAGCTTGATTTTTGGTTCATCTCCCTGCTAAACACTTCCCACTCCAGTTCCCCTCTGAGCCTTTAGTAGAGATTGAAAGTAGCAGTTAGAGCTGGTCATGCCCAGTAGTTAGAGAAAATTTTGTTTACAAGATGCTTCATGTTACAATGTTTGCATTGTCTAAATAACATGCAATAAAACCTATCAGCTGGAAACCTCCCTTTCAAAGGAACAGTTTTAATCAATATCATGTACTGAACAGTCATTCAAGGGCAGTCCCCTGTAGTATTAACACAGCTCTCTGAAACAGCCCTTAAGTATTCATTGAATTAATGATCGTGTATCCAAGACTCTGCTGATCTGCATAATGGGTACAAAAATCATCCAAAAAATGTCCTGTTTTTGGAACTTGGCATTATTTGTGAGGACAACTTAGTTCAATATTTTTAAAGAAAGAAGAATGATTGAGGTTCTGGATATAAATGTAATATGAGATCCAACTTGGAGAAAATAATAAAGGTTTGGGTATTCCTCTACAGTTTCATGGGGTAGCTAGAATTTGAACTTAGCCCTGAAAAATTGAAAATATGAAGTTACTGGAGAGATGAAAGGGAAAGTGATAAAGATGATATGGATTATTAAGAAATTGTTCATAATCCATGTGAAATAATATGTCATTTGAAGCTAAAAATAGAAGGGAATGTAGAAGACACATTTAAGAGAACCACTGAAGCAATATGAAATAGCTTAACTCTGAACAAGTTGTTATACCTTAAATAAATGAAAATTCAATGAGTTGATTCTGCAGATACTAAAAATGGATAAAGTTAAACAAAATTATCCTAGGAACCAGGAAGTTTGAACAAGTTTATAACTTGTAATCTAAAGATGAAAAATAATGGTAGAAATAGGCAATCGGAATTGAGTGGAATGAAAGGAAAAGATATAATCAAAATTTAATATTAATGATGTTTTCACCTTTCTCATGCTTTATTTCATTAATCTGTTTATATACAGATGTATTTTTTCCATAAAAGAGCTGAGCAAATTGGGAGTTTTTATGATTTAACAAAATGCAGTAAATTGTGAAACTTTTATCCATTTCAGTCCTAACTTTACATTTCCTTTGGTTTTTCCTGAAATTTGTAGGAAAAACAAATAATAATGATGCTTTCACATTGTAGTGACTGTATTTTGTATATATAAAATATAACAATACAATCAATTTTAAAAATTGCAAACCCATATCCAACCCAAAAGAAGCTACTAGCTAAATACACCAAACGTAGTAGTAATAATAAAATATCGGTGACTTTATATTGTCTTTGAAGCTCGTAACAACATGGTAGGTAGATAGATCTGTTTTCTGTCCTACAGTGGCACAAAGGTGCCAACCTCTACTGATTCTTCTTAGGAATAGGATGTTTCCACCCAGTGAAATCAACATTAATGTGACATTCATAATGTCTTCAGCCCCTTTCCTGGCCCTCTGCCAGGCTGAGAAACATGTTTAGGCCAATGTTCAAATGCATTTACCTAGAAAAAAAAAAGAAAACATGTGAAAATTTTTCTTGCATTTATATAGAAAGAAACAATAAATTTCTTTATTTACTGCTACTCCCTCCTCATTTATCAAATCTTGTGCTTTGCTTAGAATCATCTCCTTCATTTCAGTATTTCTCTTTACATTGTTTGCAGCCAGTCACCCAGGAATTTCCTCCCAGAGGCCTTATTTATTGTCTCTGTGTATTATTGTAAGAAAATGTCTCTCCAATCCAAAAATATCAAGTCAAAAATCCTCTAAAAGCCTAAATTTACTGAGTAGTAATATCATGTTTCAAATGAAAAATTCCACGCTTAATTTCATATTAAATGTGAATAATTATTATACTTAGACTTGGTTCCTCTTCCCAATATATGTGAGCAAAAATTTAAAAATTAAAAGCATATATCCGTAGACTATAGCACAATTTGTCCCACATGTTTTAGATGAGGATGACTCTCTCAATCTGTAGTTCAATGGCAACATCAATGTTTTTGAAGTTCTCTCTTCTCACAGTCATATATACTTACATTTTATTCTTTAAGAACTTAAAATTTCTCCTTGACCAAAACATGATGGACCAATGTCAGATTGTTTACAGTGTAATAATTTAAGATTAAATAAAAAATAAAACTTCTAGCTCTATTGAAAATTACTTTTTAAAAAATAAATTAACTAGTTCAATTGATTTGGGTTTTCTTACCTTTTTTTCTCCTTCAGAGATTTCTCTCTTCATATTAAACTTCTGATAGTCTGGCAATAAGAGGAAAATGAAGATGATAAAAGTATACTCAATAAAATCTCTCCACTGTGGAAATAATTTTTGCTTTCAAGAATCAATACCAAAATGTTCTTTTGAGAGCTCTATGTTTAGCTGTCATAAAGATGGTTTTTATCTTCATTTTGTACTCTGTTCACATTTTTTAAATACTGTTCTATTTGAAAGGTTCATATTCTAATAAAGTTGCTTGTCATATAAAATCTGAGCATACAACCACTGAAACAAACTGATTTTATAAAAATGCATCTTCAGAACTTTTATTATTTAAAAGAATATAGAGATACTAAAATAACTACACTCTTTATTCATATTAATATTTTCTTTCAGATTTTAATAACATTGGTATAAATTATAGTCATTGAATCTAAAAGTCTAGAAATGTATTTAAGATATCACATAATTTTTTCCACAAGTGAATTTCAATATAATCTTGTGAAGCAAATTAGTTAACATTATTCTATTTAAGAATCCTCAGGCCAAAAATAATTAACAACAACAAAACAAAATTAAGGAATCTTGAACATCTAGAAACATTATGTTAATACTACCAGGTCAAATAGAAAGAAAGGACTGCTCCATTTGATCTGGACATTATCACTATTGTGAGACACACACAGAATTTCCAAACCCTTTCTCTGTTGTACAGCCTCTGCATTTCTTTCTGTATCCTTTGGTCTGCAAGAAACATGGCGTTTCTGGAGCATGTCCTTGATGTGCCCCAAAGATGGTTCCTGTCACTGGCTGTAAGATTCAAGTGCAACTGTGTTTAGTATCAGCCCATCTGTCTAAAGAACAGCCTTCACCAACACTCCTAGCCTGGTTAGTCTTCACTGTGGATGCAGTTAGCTTAGGAAATTCCTGGAGCGCTGACTGAATTGTGAAGGCACTTCCCTTCATAAAGGATTATGTTTGTACCTCATTGGACTGCCAGGGATGGGCCAGGATTGAGGAAGTGACTCAGTGGGGTTCAAACTTGGGGAATAAATGTGGACTTCTTTTCTGTTCCTTTATTTCTAGCCACCACTTCTTCTAGTCAGAAGCTTTCCTCTTCCATGCTCTTCTGCAGTGATGCTGTTGCATCACAGCCAGCTGGCCATGGACTGAAACCTCTGGCACTGTAAGCCAACATCAGAGCATCCTCATTTAAATTCTGTGTATCAACACATCAGTTCAGCAGTGAAATCTCACCACCTAAACTTAGGGAAGTATATTTAAGACCTCACCTGGTAGGGGGAGGTATGACAAGGAGCATAACACCCTCACCTGAAGTTTACTGCCTAAGTAGTAAAATCTAACACAGGACACATGCTAATGGCCTCTGTTCCTACTCCTGCCTTCATGAAGAGATTCTAGAATGACCTTGGTGCCAGGAAAAGCCATGCTCCTCTAGGCTAGTAGACTTCTAGTCTAGCCCACAGCAACTCTCGTAAGCTCAACTGCACGTGGTCCACAAGTTCATGTTGCCAATAGGCAACCTAGAGCAGTGCAAGCCTTGGCATTCATACAGGCAGTGCAGGTGTCTTTGCAGGGGTTGAGCTCAGGAGAAGATATAATAACGTGGGGGTAATGCTGGCCACAGGGACAACACATGAACCCTTGGCTTGATCACTCACAGTTATCCCCAGAGCAAGACAGTCTCTAACCACAACCTGGTTACTAAGGGCAAGGTATCCAGCCCCACCTTGTTCACAGCAAAGCTTTCAGGACTAGACAACCCTTCCTAGGTTTTCTGCTGGTCATCTGAACTACATGTCCACCGTCCATTTGGGACAGATCTGGGTTTTGATTGTCTTTTCATGTAGAAATGATGACCTTACACCCTTAAATCTTGGAAAAACCTGGAGTTGATTGCATGCAGTGCTAAACAGGAGAAGTGGTTATGGACTCAGAGGAAATAAACAGCAAGTTCAGAATTTCTGGGGAGATAAACATAATAATGCCAGATGGTTTCCAGTTTGGGAGGGCTTGGCCTCAAACCTTAGATGATACACATGCTAGAGAACAAGGACAATCAAAAACCTGTTACCTTATTCATGTGAAATCTAGAAAGGTTGATCTCATACAAGTTAAGGTTAGAGGGAAAGTTACCAGAGATTGGGAGAAATATAGATGAGGAGAGGGTTTAACTAAGTAGCACTAAATCACCATAAACCAAGAACAAGAAGTTTCAATGTACTATGTTCAGTAAGTGACTATAAAAAAATGATAAAGGATTCTGTCACAAATCTACAGGAAAAGATACTGAAAAATTTTATCATAAAGAAATGATTAACATTTAAATAAATATATATGTATATGTATATATATATATATATATAAAACATCTTATCTTTCTATGCCCCATTGATATGTAAAATTTTAATGATTTCATGTTTCAGCTAAAAAAACCCCACATAACTCAAAGAAGAAAAGTAAAGAGTTATTTTCACTCTTGGCATCAGAAGTTATCAAAAAATAGTTATACAGGTAACTTTGTTCTATTTCCATATACATACATTTTATCAACACAATAGAATGTATCATTTCTTAGAGATAGCTCTAGGATATAATATATAATATTAATATAATTGAATTAATTTAGTTAATTTCTTTTATAATCACCTAAGGGACACTTTCTCTCTAGACTCATCAGTTTAATTTGGTTTATTATTTTTTTTCCGTACAAGTTGGCATTTTTCATTTTCTAACATGTGTCTGTCTTTCCAAGGAGAATTTGAAATCACAGAATTATTGAATAAGTGCTGCCAGAGCCTACTGAGAGTTTTGAACAAAAAAGCTTCATAGTTTTAAGAATGACAAATAATGTACTGATCTGTGCATCAACACATCAGTCCAGCAGTGAAAGCTCACCATGCAAACTTTGAGAGAGAGAAAAGTTCAAGAAAATCTTCTAGGAAATTTTGAAGTTTGTACAGAGGGCTTTAGGTCAGTCACCCAAATGTACGCTTGTAAGAGAAGGGTGTAGAGTCAGATGATTGGTTATAGCAAGGAAGAAATCACATTAGGTTGCTCTCATACATGTATATTAATCAGTCCTTGCCGAAGACATGAATTTAGTTATGAACAGCACAGGTATAGTAATTTTGACTAGGTTGCATTGAGCATTTGGCCTGACCTCGTGCTCTTTTGTCAATTAATATCCAAAAGCTATCCCTTGAGGGTTGGGAACTTCATCCAACCGAGCTCGGTATTCCTGGAGCCAAACACATACGAGGAGCTGAGTAGATATTATTTATAAGAAATTATTATTAGTTTTTGGAGCCTGCTCAGCTAACCAGTTAGAGAGGGGAAAACATGCTACTCTCTACCTCCCACTGACCAGGGGGCCTGAGTGTCCACTTTCCAGCATGGGTGTGATGAAAAATAATAAACTCAATTATAGAAATAATTTAATGAAATTCCTGGATTCTAGAAAACATCCAGGAAGAATAAGCAATTATTTTATTTGAAATTTGACGTACTACTTTAAAAAATATAGTTTTAAAATTCATATTTCAGATCATAATTATAATTCAGCATTGGCCCAGGAGCAGAATTTCAGGTAAATATATCATATTCAAAGACTATGCATAAATGCTTATTAGGTTTTGTGTCTTGTAAAAAAAAAACCAACATTGTGGGAGATATTACCCTATACATGTGGCTAGATGTTCAACAGTTACATTTTTCCATTTGTGAATTGACTGATTTGTCAGATTCATCAGCTTATCAGTGTACTTCAATCTTTTTTGTCAAGCTTTTCAACATGCTCAAGCTCATGAAAACGACTCGACAGTTCTGACAGCTATCTGTTTACTCCTCTGTTTCATTATTCTGACTCACTGATCTGAAGAATTCTGGATTTCAGTAGCAGCAGGGGCAGATGTGAACAGCACACTAAACTCTTCATCTGGTTAGTAGTCTTATCATTGCACTCTCTCAGTAACATTTGAAA
The DNA here is from genome assembly GCA_004026965.1 of Petromus typicus. Classification (NCBI taxonomy): domain Eukaryota; kingdom Metazoa; phylum Chordata; class Mammalia; order Rodentia; family Petromuridae; genus Petromus; species Petromus typicus. The sequence goes on along the minus strand of PVIR01035769.1, from coordinate 3,254 downwards.
CATGTGCAGAAATTTATTCCAGAATCACTGGTTAAAGGAATTAAAATAAACAATGTTTAAAACATTTTACTCAATTTTTAGGAGAAAAATGACATCAATACATACGGGCAGAATGGTACATAGGGAAACTTGACAGCCTATATGGAAACCTGAGATCTTTCACTGCTCTACATTTTTAAAAAGGTAAGTGGGTAGAGAAATCCGATATTTAGAAAGTAAAGACTCAATAATGTATTCTACTAAATTTAAGAAATTCGAGCACTCAGGAGACTTTGTAAATGCTTCTTCTGCTCCTCTTCCTTGTATGGATTAGAAAAGGGAGGTTGTGAGAGGCACAGTGAGTGATTTAAAGTAATTTAGGCAACACTTTTAGAAACTCACGCGGTCTTGTTCCTGTGCCAGCACTTGCTTCTATTAAAGCTTCCCAGTAGCAATTTTATCCTGTCAGGTTCTCTACAAAAAATCGTTCTAAGAAAGTAGAAATCTAGAATAAGGAGCATGGAGTATTGTACTATAGAAACAATTTTAGAGTTTTTTTTTTTAAGAGGCAATCTAAAAAGTTTTATGCATGTTGATAGTATTATTACTGGCAATACTTTACTGGGAAAATCTCATTCCACTAATTCAGTGAATATACTCATTTATTGAAAAAATACTCTTTGTCTAATAGATACTATAGATAGAACTGCACATCTCTACCAAAATAAAATCTTAAAAAAACTCATTGTCTCATTTTTATAAAAACAAAAGATTATAAAATCAGAAATGTTGTTTAGTGAAATGTAGGTTGGATACATAATGGGAAACCTGACAGAAGTCTACCTTGTGATCGCAGGAGAAAGAAGAGATGGCTTCCACAGCTGATGTAGAATAAACTGAGGCATTATGTTAAATAGAAGTAAGTAAAAGAGCCCTTTGTAATATAGAATTATTTGTATGCAAACAATACAATACAACAAGTGTTAATATGTCTTACACAGTAAGATATTATGGTATAGAATAAACTATCTCTGCAGAAAATTCTAAAAAAGCTCTAAGCATCTTTTAATGAGAGCAATTCTGAGCCTCAGATGTGAGAAGAGGTGAGTGGAAAACATTATAGACCAGTCTTCCATAACTTTGCCCTGTTGGACTGGTGCAAGTGGAGATATCAGTCTTGTGACTAAACACCAAGAGAAGAATCCTGTAGATAAACACTTAGTTTTTGTTTAGAATTGAGTAGAAATAAATAAAGACTCAGTCTGATTTCTTTTCAGGGGGATTAGAATGATCTCCTCAAAACACAAGTCTTTCCAGCAATACTTCTTATTAAAAAGGAAAAGGAAATAGTGGAAGCACTTTTTATCCAGCAGTTTTCTTTATGTCCATCCCTTGCCAGGTGATCATCTCTGCGTGGCAGATCATCCCTTGGTGTCTGGTGTGCTGTGCGTACAGTGACAAAAATTGAGAATGGGACATAATTTTTTACTGTTGATTTAGGCACTGGATTCATCCTGAGATTTCAACGTGATAATTGAGGTTAATATTCTCTGATTATTTTTTATCTTCTCAGAGGTTCCTGGATTGATAGTCAGAGAAAATTAGCCTCTCCAGGTTGATGGAAACAAATGTTAGACTGGCTGTGATAAAAATAAACAAACAAAAACCCCAGCCATCCCAATTTTATTGAATTTACTGCTGGAACCACTACTATTTCCTCTGAAGTGACTGAATATTGGAAAACTCTCTTCTTAAAAAAGAAAAAAAAAAACACTACTTCTTTGGTTTCACACAAACCTGATTGTACATCTGAGCCAAACTTTCTAATGTTATTTGCTTTGATTTATAGATAAAAAGACAGTATTTTACAGTTGGCATTGGGCCCATAAGTATTCCTTGAAACATGAATCTTACTTTGGCTAATATTTTGGTGGTCTCCAATCTTTTTTTTTTTCCCCAGTACTGGAATTGGACTCAGGAATATCAGACCTTCATCTCCCAACACTATGCCATTTTCATTTCAAAAAACTTTTAAACAATAAAAATTTTAAAAACTTTTAACACATCACCTCACTAAATTGTCCAGACTGGCCTGTATCTGGTATTCCTTATGCTTTAGCATCCCCAGGAACTTGGATTATAAACACGAGCCACTATACATTGTTCCAACCCAGGTCTTTGATCTTCAACATCTACAACTTTTCTAAGTCGAGAAAATGGTCAGTGAAGTCTAAGTTGGAAGGAATGGACTGAATTTATTGCTGGAATTAAGGGCAGGAAGGCTGAATTTAGCACACAAGTCTTGGCCTCCATTTAAAAATGGTGCTTCTGTGACAGTTTAGTTTTCATAGCCTTCCCCATCACTGGGTCCGGTTGATTCATTCACTCTTCATGATGTAACCACCATTCCTTGCTGATGCTGCCTGCAGAGACAGAAATGGTTTTCCAGTCGTGTTTATCTGGTGTCTCTTGGTAGAAAGGATCCCAGCGTCCATAACCATCATTTCCATCTTAGCAAGTTGATCTCACAGAAATGAAGTTCAAACAGGAAAATTTCTTGTGTTTTTCTGACTTACGTAAGTTTATCTCACCAAAACAATCTCCATTGGGTAAGACCTGGACTGGAAGAAGATTTTAGATACAAATATGTGTTTGGGAACACACAGAGAAGACTATGCAACAGAACATAAATTGACAGAATGAGTTTAGTTATTTATAGATACAGAGAAGACAGCATACTGTACTAGTGTGGTAGCTGCATAACACACAAATATAGATGAGGTACAAGCAAAAAAGAGGAGGACCTGGGGCTGAAACCTGTAGTTCCACCATAGATAATACTCAAGCAGCATTTCCAAAGGGAGCTCTCATTCCAAGCCAGCAGGTGGAGCTCCACGGACTCACATAGGTGCCTCACAGTGAGTGCTCACTGTGAGTTGTTTGTATACTGTAGATGTCTGAATGATATTGTAGTTTGGTTTTGCAAGGGAATATACTGAATACAGTAAGCATAACTTATTTTTAGATTATTTAACAAAAATCACCCCAAAAGTCATATCAGAGGATTAAAGAGAGATGTACAGGGCCGGGGAGTTAGCTCAGTGGTTCCGGCGCCTGTCTCGCAAGCGCAAGGACCCGGGTTCGATTCCCCGGTAACCACATAACAATACTGGGTGTGGAGACCCACACCCAGCAGCAACCAGTACCACATACCACAGTGCCGGGCGTGGTGGCTCACGCCTGTAATCCCAGCACTCGGGAGGCAGAGGCAGGAG
>PVIR01035768.1:0-16229 GCA_004026965.1 Petromus typicus | reverse complement strand
TGGGGAACAATTTATGTGATGCCAAAAAGTACAAATAAACTGGAGTTTGAAAAATGGAAAAATTTACAAGTGTATAAGGTAACTGATTAAAAACTCCTGATGCTAGTAGAAGAAAAAAGTACAGTATTCTTAGATTAAATGCAATTAAAAGAGAAATCAAGAGCAATGTATTAATCTCAGATTCAATCTTAAAGAAAAAAAAAAAACTAGAATTGTGAGTTCCTTTAGAAACCTAGGTTTACTCAAAGGCAAAGTTACTGAGAGGCAACAACGGGTCTTATACTGAGATCCATGGAATTAGGTCAACCTATGAAGATAAAGAAAAAAGAAATACCACTGAAATATACAGGTACAGGAAAAAAATGTTAAAATTTTCAAAAGCAAAAGATGACTAGTTCACACCATAAAGAAAATTAAGGAAAAAAAACTAGAAACCAATCACGAGTCACAAATTCACATACTTGAAAAAGCCACCTATTAAGTAAATACGTCTCAGAGGTTAAGGAAGATGGGAAGAAAACAAACACCTTCAGTGTTAAGGTGCCTTACCTCTAGAAACACCAACATCGTTAGCCACAGGTAAACACAAACGATGTGTTTCAGACCTATCAGACAAGAATCACTAAACTGAGGACCTTTACACACTGCTGGCTGGTATGTGAAGTGGTGCGCGTGCTGTGAAAAAGTCTGCCTGCTCCTCTAAGGGTGGAAAGGAATCACTCTGTGCCCCAGCAACGCCCCAGCTGGGTGCATAGCAAAGGAATTGAAGGCAGGCATTCTCAGAATGTCATTTGTTGGCTTGCTTCTTTGGTTAGCAGTACTACAGACTGAACCCCAGCTCACACACGTGCTTGGAAAAGGCCATAGCACCGAACTGCAATCCCTGCCCGCCTGACGCGTACAGATCCGCATGTCCAGGATTCAGCGCAGCACCGTTCACAGTGGCTAGAAAGTAGAAACAACAAAGACATCGGAATGAGACGGAACGTAACGTGTCGATGGGACGGAGCTGGACGTTCTCTGAACTGCAACACAGATAACCCTGAAAATGGTGCTGAGTGAGATGAGACAGAGAGGACTTATGTCAGGGACCCAGCAGAAGCCACTTCTTAGAAATACAAGAAAAGTGGTGGACAGAGGGAGGGGAAAGGAGAGGACGGGGAATTAAAGGATTTCTACCCATTTGGGGATGATTTTAAAGTTCCGGACACAGTACGGATTTCACTAAATTACATAATTTAAAGTGGTCAAAGTGGCCATTTTTATGTAATCCATATTTTACCATAATTTTTAAAAAGGTAACATCACAATTTAAAAATATTTACAAGTTTTTCTTTGGTAGATTTTTCTGGCTTTGTTTTATTCTTGTTTTGAGACAGGGTTCCACTACATACTTGATGCCAGCCTTAAACTAAGTATCATAGACTGGCCCTGAACTCGCTGAGATCCTCCTTCCTCAGCCTACCAAATGCTGAGATTCTGGGCATGTGGCACCACCTCCAACTATAATATTTAAAAGATTGTATCTAAACTTTTAAAAGCTGACTTGACTATCTCCCAATAAAGAATTTGAGAACTTTTAACTTTGTTAATGTTAAATTCATTCACCAAAAACAGGGGCTGACAGATTGGAATACCTCACAGTCATCACTGTGTTATCCTTTCAGACTTTACATACAAGCTTTACAAGGAAGATTAAAAATATGGCAATTATTCTTTGTATTTGTACCTGCAACATTCCCAATTTAGGAGACATTGAGGGAAAATATACTTCAATACTGTCAGATCTAGGACACAGTAACTTGATGAAAGACAGTGTTTATGTAGAACAAGGGGCTCCACGGTTCTTACGAATGTGACAAAACTCACAAACTCTGAAATCAGAGGGGAAATAAAGAAAACTGTAGAGAAGATCAAGAAAGTGAACCCATATAAATATGTAGGTAGATGCTTAAGCAGAAGGTAAGGAGAAACTCGGATTTTCCATATTGTTTTAGCTTAAGCAATAGCATAGTTACAGATTATGCATAAAAAGTTCTGCAGAGCTCTCTGGTTTAAGAAGTCACAATTTCAGAAAAAGCTCATTACTACAGTAAGTATGGCCTCACTTCATTTTCATTTCTGTAGTAGGTGGCTCTAAATCCTATGCATCTACCTTAATAAATGACCCCGTTTCCAAGAGTCTCAGAATAGAAAACTAATGTTTGCCAAGAACACCTGGAACACCAACAGGCAAATCCCAGGCCACCGTACTCCATATTTACTTGTCTCTGTAAAAGGACATTCTCTCAAAAAACGCTGGGATCAAAATCTGAACTCTAGATAAACAGAGATGTATACCATGGCTGATTTTCAAATGTAAATATAAAAATCTTTACAACTTTTAAACACCTTTCATTTCTCATTAGCAATAAAGCTGTAACTGTTCTGCTCATGGCATTCCTCTGAGAAGAGTCCTTGAGCATTTACTGTCAAGTATAATACGAAGTCCCAGGGCTGCAAACAGAGCAATGGCTAGACAGACAAAGTTCCTATCTGCACAGGACTCAATGCTTAGTAAGTATGAGAAATAGAAAATGATTACCAATATGTAATTTTGTGAAAGACACCAAAAATAACATGTGGCCAATCATCCACAGTCTGTATGATCTTGGGCCTCAGCTTCTTTAAAAAGTAGATATGAATGATTTCTTAAGATCCTTCTATATTTTATTATTTTAGTACTAGGGAGTGAAACCACGGCCTTTGCATTAAGCTGCATCCCTAACCCTTTTCAAATACACGTTTTATTTTAAAGCAAGGTCTGTTTTTTTTTAGGTTTTTTTTTTTTTTTTTGAGACAGGGTCTCGCTTTGTGGTTCAGGCTGGCCCTGAGCTCAGCCTCAAACTCACATCACAATCCTCCTGCCTCTGCCTCCCAAGTGCTGGGGTTACAGGCGTGAGCCACCACGCCCGGCACTGTGGATGTGGTACTGGTTGCTGCTGGGTGTGGGTCTCCACACCCAGTATTGTTATGTGGTTACCGGGGAATCGAACCTAGGTCCTTGCGCTTGCGAGACAGGCGCCGGAATCACTGAGCTAACTCCCCGGCCCTAAAGCAAGGTCTTTTAACTTGCTAAATTGGGCATGTCCAATCTCAAATCCCAGAGTGCTGTATTTAATGGTGTGTACTTCTAAAATTTTTATAAATCTAACTATATAAATCTCATTTCCAGAGTCCCCTGGTCAGGATATTTACATTTACAGAATCTATTTAGCAATGGAGTACAGTTCCCAATACATGACAATTTTTGTCACAGAGGTAAGGATAAATATCAAAGTGAATCTTCACTGTTAGAAATTTTATTTATTTATTTATTTTTAGGTTTTATTGAGACAGGGTCTCGCTTTGTGGTTCAGGCTGGCCCTGAGCTCAGCCCCAAACTCACATCACAGCAATCCTCCTGCCTCTGCCTCCCGAGTGCTGGGATTACAGGCGTGAGCCACCACGCCTGGCACTGTGGTATGTGGTACTGATTGCTGCTGGGGTGAGTCTCCATGCCCAGTATTGTTATGTGGTTACTGGGGATGGAACCCGGGTTCTTGCGCTTGCAAAACAAGTGCTGGAACCATTGAGCTAACTCCCCAGCCACCTGTTAGAAATTTTAAATCCAAATTTCAAATGTTAAAAACATTGTTAATGTTCTAAATTAACATATAAATAAGTGAAAGAATGCATATGCACAAATTATCCATATTATCAGAATTACTCTGAGAACTTTCCTTTCTGGCCCCTAACCAAGACCTAAACAGAAGGTCTGAGGTGAGGCCTGAGACTGGCGCTCTGGCGAATTTCTGAGGAAATCCAAATACACACTATACTTCAGCAAACAATCTGAGACAGCATTCTGAGGAAAACGCTATAGGTGACGGTTATAACTAACCTACCTGTGTAGCTTTGTCCCTCATGCAAGGCACAGCTTGCGCGTGGCTGTCCCGGGGCCAGTGTCCAGCCAGGTACGGAGCTGCCAGCGTATCCAGGGAGGATGTGCGGCGGATAATACTGGAGGGGCTGCAGGGAGGCAGTCGGGCTTTGTCACCTAGACATAAGGCAAAGAAGTTTATTTTTAAAAACAAAGAATAAAATAAAAAAGAAACTGAGTTTTAAACTACATGGAAGTTTTCCAACTTATATACATACAAATAACTAAAATATGTATGATAATGTGTAAGGCTGTAAATTCAATCCCCAGCAGCAAAAAATAAAAGGAAAAAGCTATTGATACACACACCTGGAAGAATCTCTGGAATTATTCTGAGTGAAACTAATCAATCCCAAATGATTACATACTATAATTTCATTTACATAACATTTTGAAATAACAGAATTTTAGAAATGGAGAACAATTAGTATTTTCCAGGGAGAAATTCAGCAACTTAAGAAACGCATTCACTGAAAAGGAACCTCAGAGGGCTAATGATGGAGTGCATGCTTAGCCCACAGTAGGTGGTACACACCTACAGTCCTAGCACCCGGGAGGCTGAAGCAGGAAGAGGGCAAGGTCAGGACCAGCCTGGGAACCTAGCAAGAGAATGTCTCAAAATACAAAAATCAAGAGAGTAAAGGATGTAGCACAGTGGTAGAGTCAGTTTCATTTCGATCCCAGAGAGAAAAAAAGACAGAGAGGGAAAGAAATGTGTGAAGAGAAAAGAAGAGAGGCGAGAGGAGAAATGGGGAGGGGGAAAAAAAAACAAATACAAGCACACCGTTCCCAACTACAAACTGTCATAGAATTAGCTTTCCTAAAATAAGCTTGACAGGCCAGAGAGTAGCTCACTGGTGCTACACCTGCCTGGCATCCTGAGTTCTATTCCCAGTACTGGGAAAAATAATTTTAAAATAAAAATAATAAAGCTTGGTAAAGCTTTTATAAATAAGGATAGGGAGAAGGGTTGGAGAGAGAGGAAGGAAAAAAGGAATCAAGATACATTATGTACAGATAAAACTCCCTATGACAAATGTGATCATTATGCATACCAGAAGTGTACTAATAGAATTAATTTTTGAAAAAGTTTGTTAAAAAAAGGCTTACCAAAACTTACTGAGTTAGCGACTTACTTGGAAGGCAGTACCCATTATACCATGACCTTAAAAGCTATTCACCAGGGATAGGCAGCAATTTAATCCATGACTCTGGTCAAAAACCAAACTGGACAAGAAGCAAATCAAACTTCCCCGTAAGGTCAACAATGGCCCTAACTATGAATTTGACTCAGTTCCCATCCAACTTAGTGTGAGATCAGATCCATGGAAAAATCAAGTTCAGGAACCAAGGCTCCAGTGTACAAGCAAGCTGGGTATTGTGGCGTGTCCCTGTCATCCAGTACTCAGGAGGCTGAGACAGGAGCACCGCCTCCAGTTTGAGGACAGCCGGAGCTACATGAGATCACAGTCAGCCCGAACTCCATAGTGAGACCCTAAGAACCCCAAAGAACAAAAAAGCCCACCAAAGGCAGCACACAAAATCTCATATATCGCATCAACAGATGAACATTTCCAACTGATTTATAATATAGAACACTAACTTTGAAACAAAGCAAAATGTTGTCCCTCTAAAAAGAATCTCTTCTCAGAGCTATATTACAAAATATGTTTATTATCACCATATTTTAAAATCTCAATTAAGGATGTGTGAAAAAACATTTTCTTGTTAGAGCCATCTACATAACAGCTTTAGATTTTGACTACCTGCAGAGATGAATACTTCACTATCTAATTCATCTCAGGAAAAGTCTGCTGAGCCCTTGCTTAACTGCATGGTCTTAGTTTCTGTGCCTCTCTTCCCTCCCCATGAGTCTCCCTCTACCCTGTGGAGAACAGGGCAAGCTAATTTATCCTTAACTTTGACAGCAGCTTTAGAAAATAATTTAAACAAGGTCTCACTCTGTGCCTGGCTGGTCTTGAGCTCCTGGGCTCAAGTGATCCACACGCTCAGCCTTCCAAGTGCTGAAACCAGAGGCAGGCAACACCACATTCGGCTTAAGAATACTAAACATCTGTTATATTTGTCATATCACCAAAGATATCATTCTATTTCCACGTGATGGTAAACACTTTGCTCTTCTTGTGTGAAGAGCCACACATGTCCGTAAACACTTTTTATACCTCTCCTCTAACTGCATACATTACTGTCTTAAGAAAGGTAAATTCAGGGCCACGGAGTTAGCCCAGTGGTTCCGGCGCCTGTCTTGCAAGCGCAAGGACCCGGGTTCGATTCCCCGGTAACCACATAACAATAGTGGGTGTGGAGACCCACACCCAGCAGCAACCAGTACCACATACCACAGCGCTGGGCGTGGTGGCTCACGCCTGTAATCCCAGCACTTGGGAGGCAGAGGTAGGAGGATTGTGATGTGAGTTTGAGGCTGAGCTCAGGGCCAGCCTGAATCACAAAGCAAGACCCTGTCTCAAAAAAAAAAAAAAAAGAAAGGTAAATTCAGTTACTGGCTACCTGATCCATATAACAAGCTTCAGTTTCACTAAGACAACAGTTACTGCACCTGTGTTGAGACAATCATGAAAGCTGCTTCATAGATATGCCTCACATACATAATACACTTCAAAGTGGCACAATATTTCATGAAAACAATGTCTGTTTATTATAAATGCTAACTATTCCTCTCGTCTTCCTTTTAGAGTATAGTTTGGTTCAACAAAAGAGAAATGCATGCAGTACCTAAGTCGTAACCTAAATGACTACAACAAAAGGAAAGCAATAAATATACAACATGTTCACAAAATTTCTTCCAACTATAAAGTAATCCATACTGAGACACTCACAAAAAGACTATCCTCAGCTGGGGTCGGGACACACAACTATGTAAACTGGCATGTACTCCTTAAAATCCAATTGTGAAAATAATCATCTGTCACTTTCTTCCCCAACTACAAATGGCTGTTGCTTCAGCTCCTTGCCAGCACATTCAACAAACCTACCTCACAAACCATTTGTTTCACTGGACCCTCAAGATCGTTGGAAATATTACTATTTTGATAACAAAATGCAGAAGAGTTACACAGTGTCAAGTGGAAACACTAAACATCTGTTCTGAACATCCTTCTTGTAACCCATTTGCTTAAACACGTACTGACAGCCTAGAGCATTATTAAGCCCTAGTAAGCAGACTGTGAGGAACAATCTACATCCAGCTTGTCTTTACTCCAAGTTCCCAGAGCTGTCGGGGTCTGTTGCCCTGGTTATGACAGATGTTACAGGAGGGAAGGGGCCAAGATGACTCGTTCCTGTAAAGAGGACGGGTGGCAGGGGAAAGGTCTCAGTAAGTCAGTAAACTGAACACCCAGGCTGGCTTGAACCGGTGCTCCTCCTGACTCAGCCTCCTAGCATGCTGGACTACAGACCTATACCATTGTGCTCAGCCCTGAGGGAGACTTTGACAGGTGATGTAACCTTCATGACCTAGTATCTTCAGCCCTGTGGTTGCTGTCTTCACCCCCACCGAACCTGCAGAGCTGTAGTTCTCAGCATGCAGCATAACTTTGCACACCCCTATGTCTTCCATTCCTTGTTGGATCACCCTGGTAGTCCTTCCTTGGTTTGGCTAATTCATGCTAAATCTTTCACACTGCAGTTCAGATATCACTTCCTCTGCAAAGTCTTCTGAGTAGCCACCTCAGCCCAAGGAACACTGAGTGCTCACTTTCAGTAAGCACTTGAGGGGCTTTAATTCAGAGCGAGATTTTGCAGGGATGCAACTTTATCCCTCCCCCCGTCACAGTGAGTAGACTTAACACACGGGAGGTGTTTCCTTAAACGGCTGACAAATTTTTATTGGTTAACTAAAAGATCATTTACCCTAACTGAGGTGACCAAAGAAGGAACACAGAAAAGAATGTCTTCTGTTACTGTCTTCTATCAGCAAGAACAAGTATGTTCAATAAATTCAGGGTTTTAAAAAATTATTCATGGTAAATAAAAAGGGGTTCAAATTTTATGTTTACAAGGAAAGCCGATACAGTCTGGGATCCATTAGTTGAAGGCCACCCTGGACTACATGAGACCTTGCAGCAAGGTTAACCACACAGCAGGATGTGGCTCCGAGTTAGTAGCCAAGGTGCTGGGTTCTAGAGTTCAGAGCTCCCCATTCCCAGGATCAGTTCAGCTGGGTCTGGGACAACGTGACCCACGCTGGCGCGCACTCCAGGCACTCCTCTATTAAAGCTCTACAGAGTGCTCCATACTGTACTAGCGTGAAGCGGTTGGTATTTGCAGAATTCAACCAAGCACAAAGACTATTTCCTCTTAGTCACAAAAATCAATGAGCAAAATGGGTAAATTCATTTGTTCAGAGAAGGGAGGGGACCATTTCATTGAATAATGATAAATAGAACAAATGGACAAAAACAGAAACAAAATCCCAATATACCACCATCCAGATAACCCTTTCATCAGTATTTCCAGAAATTTGTGCTTAAATACAGATGCAGCTTTATATAAATGATACCCTATTAGGCATGCAATTGCTTAGTGTTTAAAGAAATTAAAAAAGGGGGCATATAGAGGATCTATAGCCATGGCAACAAGTGTAAGTCACTATTTTTAATAGATATTTTCTTATACACCATACCTTAATCCTACTTTGACTGACACTTTCATGTCAGATCATTTTTATTTTACACTTATCTGTGCAAAAAATTTCCAAGTACCAAATTGCTACATCCAAAGAGTCAAGCAAAGCCTACAATGCTACAAGGGTGCCCACTTTCATACTTTTTATGAATAAATTTATCAATTTTCACCAGTCTAAAAAGATGAAAAATACTGTTTCAATTATCACTTCTAAAATATTCATAGTATTATTGATAATCTTTCTTTTTGGTGTACTCAGGGGATTCAGTGTAGAATCTTCACACTGAGACAGGTCTCCAGGCCCAAGAATTTTTCAAAAATTTTTGCAACAGGGCTTGGCAAATCTCCGAGGCTGGGCTCAAACTTGTTCTCCTCCTTGCCTCAGGCTCTCAAAATGCTAGAATACAGGCTTGCGCCAACATGCCTAATTTCTATTTCTTTTGTACATAACTACATTTTAGAAATGTTATTCCAGATCTTTCTTTTCTTAGAGGTCTTTTTTTCTGGTGAAAGGAAATCTCATTTTTTATAATTTTCTTTTACTAAGTTTAAGTAAATACAATCATAGTTGACTTTAAAGATGTTTTATGACTGAACTCTTACAAGATTATCTTTTATCCACCATCTAAACTTTTTCCTCTACACACACACACACACGCACACATTTTTATATTCTTGAATGTTTCTGGAAGAAAACACAAAAATCTGATGACAACAGCTGCTTTCAAGAAGTAGATGTCTGGGTGAGACATTTCATTGTATTCCAAAGCCATGCCTTTTGTATTTTACACATGAACGTCTATCTACAGTCTTAAAATTCATGTTCTTTTATTCACGGATTCTACATCTTGGTATATAAACCTAAGAATAATCACAGACAAAATTGGTTTAAGTAAAGATATGCCACAGTCAAGAATCATGATGTCCGGCCGAGGATTTAGTTCAGAGGTTCTGGCGCCTGCCTTGCAAATGCAAGGGCCTAGGTTTGATCCCCAGTAACTAAATACAACAATGCCAGGTGTGGAGACTCATGCCCACCAGCAATCAGAACTACATACCACAGTGTTGGGAATGGTGGCTCACACCTGTAATCCCAGCACTTTGAAGGCAGAGGCAGAAGGACTGCTATGAGTTCAAGGCTGAGCTCAGGGCCAGCCTGAACTACAAAAAATAAAACAAGATTCTGTATCAAAAAGAAAAGAAACTGTTCACAGATATGGTAGAAAATGTCACAGGAAAAAGAAAAGAAAAAGAATCTGACATACAGATGGGTGAAGCATACAGAACTCCAAATGGCCATAGTCTAAAAAATCAAGCCAACAACCATGCCTAGGCATATAATAATCAAGATTCCAGAAATCCAACAGAAGAACGAAATATTGAAAAAGCAGTAAGAGAAAAGAAACAGATTATATACAAAGGAAAGCCCATCAGGATCACAGCAGACTTTTCAAAACAAACCCTCAAATCAAGGAGAGGCTGGAGTGAAGTATTTGGAGTTCTAAAAGAAAACAATCTCTCTACCTAGATATATCCTGCAAAACTATCTTTCAAAATGGTCAGGGAATAAGATACTTCTAAGACAAAGAATGCCTAAGGAACTTCACTAACACCAAACCTGAACTCCAAAAAATTCTACACAATATCCTAGAAAAAGACAGTAAGTGTCATAATCCCATGAGACCCAGAAGAGTGAACTCATTGAGTAAGGCAAGAAACTGAATGGTAAGGGGGGAAAGTAAAGAATGAAAGAGCCAAGAACAGGAAAACATCACGACAGGGGTAAATCAGTACATTTTTCGGTATAAATATTTATGTCAAAGGCCACATCAATTAAAAGACACAGATTGGCAGAATAGATTATGATCCAACAATATGCTGTAACACAAGAAACACACCTAACTGAGAAAGAAAGCCATAGACAAAGTAAAGGGATGGAAAACAATTCTCCATGCAAGAAGAAACTGCAAAAAAGCAGTAGTGGCTATCTTATTTGCAGACAAAATAGATTTCAAACCAAAACTAAGACAAAAAAGGATACTACATTCTCATACAGGGAACAGTCCAAGAGGAGGAGATGACATAAATATTTATGCACCAAATCCTAAGGCATCTATAAAACAAATATTACTGGACATAAAATGCCAGATATGCCCTAATACATTACTAGAAGACCTCAATACCCCATTGTCACAAATAGATCAACTGGACAAAAAAATCAATTATGAAATACTTGAACTGAATGAAACTTTTGAAAAAACAGACTTTATAAATGTCTACAGAGTATTTCACCCCACAAAGTTAGCATACGCATTCTTTTCAGCTGCTCATGGGTTATTCTCCAGAACAGATCACATGTTAGCTCACAGAGCATGTTTAAGTAAAATGCAAAGGAACTGAAGTTATCCCCTTTAGTATCAGATCATAGTCCCCTTAAAATGGAGGTAAATTCATTTCAAAAATGGGCATCTGAAATGAACATTTTTCAGAAGAAGAAATAAAAGCAGCTAAGAAGCATATGAAGAAATGTTCAATATCACTAGTCATTTGAGAGATACAGATGAAAACACCACTCAGATTTCATCTCACTCCACAAAAAATGGCTATCTCAGAATTAGCCAACAACAAATGTTGGCAAGGCTGCAGAGAAGGAACCCTGCTCCACTGTTGGTGGGAGTTTAGACTCATACAACCCCTGTGGAGATCAGTTTGGAGATTCTTCAAAAAAACTACAATTAGAGGTGCTATTTGACCCTGCTACTCCTCTGCTAGGTATATATATAAAAAAATTAAAAGATTCATATCACAGCAACATATGTGCACCCATGTTTATAATAGCTCAGTTTGTGATAGCTAAATCTTGGAAACAACCAAAACATCCATCAACTGGAGAGTGGATAAAAAAACTTGTGGTTCTTTTACAGAATGAAGTATTACTCTGCCATAAAAAATAATATTGACTCATTTATATTCAAATGGACATACCTTCAGGACTTCCTCATAAGTGAAATAAATAGGTCACAGATGTGTAAATTTCGTATCTTTTCTCTATATGAGAAAATGAAGATGTAAACGAGGTCTAGAATATATGTGATATATTGTGAAATAGAAAATATTCAAAGGGAAATGGGGTGAAAGGGTAAATAGTGAGGAGAAAAATAATAGGATTATATTTAAAAGGAAAGGAAACAAAGCTTAGGTACATTGGGGGCAGGGGTGGTAAAATGGGTGGGGAATGGGAAAAAACTGAGAATTAAGTTGCATCAAATGTACAAATTCTCATTGTTGAGTGCAATCATGTTGTGTATATGTAATGTACCAATAAAGGTTTCAATAAAAAAATGGAAGTAAACAGCAAAAGAAATTCCAAAAACCTCATAAACACACAGAAATTGAATAATACTCTCCCGAGCAACTAATGGGTCACAGAACAAATTAAAGAAGAAATTAAACAGTTTCTATAATTAAAAGATAATGTCAATACAACTTACAGAATTTATAGGACACAATGAAAGCAGTTCTACAATATAAATTCATAGTAGTGAATGCCCATACAAGGAAAATAGCAAGCTCAAATAAATAACCTAATGCTCAACCTCAAACTTCTAGAAAAAGAACAAGACAACCTAAAGCTCATAGAAGGTTGGAAATTATAAGAAGCAGAGCAGAAATTAATGCAATGGAGATGAAGAGAATGATAACAATAACAAAAAAACTCAAAGAATTGAAGAGTTGGTTCTTATTAACAAACCTTTACCAACCTTAATCAAAAAAAAAGGAAGGAAAAGCCTCAAATCCATGCAATCAGGAATAAAAAGGGGGAAATCAGCACAGATCCAGCAGAAATTCAGAGAATAATAAACATCTACTTTGAGACCCTGTACTCCAATACGATGGAAAACACAGAAATGGATAGATTCCTAGACAAAGAAGAACTTCCAAACTTGGACAAAGATACAAAAATGCTAAACACCCAAGTATCAATCAATGAAACTGAAATGTAATTAATACTTACTGATGAAGAAATTCCTGGACCTGATGGCTGAATGCTTACTGCTGAATTCTACAAGACTTTTAGACTTCTCAAACTCTTTAATGAAATTGAAAGCAAAGCAGTATTCCCCAACTGAGTCCTGGAAGCAGCCATTACCTCCACTGCAAATGCAAAGAAAGACTCACCCACCCACACACAAAACTACAGGCCAATCTCCCTAATGAATACTGATGCAAAAATCCTCAGTAAGATAATAGCAACAGCAAACAGAATACAGAGGATCATCAAGAAGATCATACATTCTCACCACATTGGATTCATTGTAGGGATGTAAGGATAGTTCAACAAATGTAAATCCATAAATGTAATATAGTACATTAACAGAGTCAAGGACAGAAACCAAATGGTCAAACTCAACAGATACAAAAAAAAAGTGTTTGACAAAACCTAACACCCATTCATGATTAACCCTACAGAAAATTGGAATAGATGGTCTTTACTCAACCTGATAAAAGCTATTTATGAGAAGCCAACAACCAGCATCATAGGTCAAAAACTGAAACCTTTCAGGCTAAGATCAGAGACAAGAGAAGGATGTCCATCCATGATCACTACTCTTGTTCAATGTAGTGCAGTATAATAGCTGGGTACAAAGTCAATCCCCCAAAATCAATAGCTTCATATAATCAAATAACAGGCTTGTTGCTAGAATTAATCACCAGATTTAGTAGCATAGCTGAATACAAGGTCAACACTCAAAAATAATAGTGTTTATATACACAAATAACAGACTCGGTGAGAGAGAAATCAGGAAATCAATTCCTTTCACAATAGCATCCTCAAAACTGAAATATCTAAGAATCAATCTAAATAAAGAGGTGAGAGATTTCTACCCTGAAAACTACAACATTCTGAAAAGGGAGGTAGAAGGGGATATCAGAAAACGGTAAGACTTCCCTTGTTCCCGGGTAGGAAGAAGCAATATCATCAAAATGGCCATAATCCCAAAACTACTATATCGATTCATTGCAATATCAATTGAAATCCAACAGCATATTTTACAGAGATAAAGGAAATAATCCAAAAATTCATCTGGAACCATGAGACCTAGAATAGCAAAAGCAATTTTATGCAATAAAGACATGGCAGATGGCAGCACAATCCCAAACTTGAAACTATACTACAAAGCCACTGTGATAAAAACAGCATAGTACTGGCAATGAACAGACCCAAGGAGCAGCAGAACAGATCAGAAAACTGAAAAACAATTCCTCTATCTATACTAAGCCACATGACAAAGAGAAGCCAAACACTCTCAATGGAGGAAAGACAGCCCTTGAGTTTCAACTTGCCAACGATTAAAGCTAGATACGTTGCTTTCTCCATGCACCAAACTAAAATCAAAGTGAATTAGAGACCTATATGTTAAAACAGAAACACTAAACCTGCTGGAAAATAGGTTAGGTAGAACTCTTGGTGATAATGGCATAGGGAAAGATTTGAGGGAGAAAAAGCCCAGTAGCATGAAGACTAGCAAAAAGTAATCAGTAACTGGGATCTCATCTTATTAAAAAGCTTCTGCACAACAAGAGAAACCACCAACTGAGAGAAAAGGATGACCTACAATATGTGAAAAATTCTGACCAGCTGTTCCTCAGACAAAAGACTACTATCTAGAGAACATAAAGAAAAAATCAGCCCCTTCGAATATAAAGACGCAATGCAAAACCGGGCATCTGAAATGCACAGAAATTTTTCAGATGAAGTAAAAGCAGTGAAGAAACATTGGAAAAGATGTTCATCACTCGTCATTAGAGAGATGCAGATGATAATGGTTGCTACCATGAAATCAACCAACAACAAATGCTGTTGGTGCTATGGGGAGAAAGGAACCTTCTCCAGAGTTGGTGGAAATGTAGATGGGTGCAACCACTGTGGAGATCAGTGTGGAGATTCTTCAAAAAACTAGGATTAGTTTGACCATTTGACCCTGCTGTTTTCATATTAGGTACAAACATGAATGAATTAAAAGAATCATATTACAGCAACATGCGTGCACCCATGTTTATAGCAACACAGTTTGTAATAGCTAAATCTTGGAAATGCCCATCATTGAGAGACTGGATACAGAAGATGTGGTTTTTTTTAAATAAAATGGAGTATTAGCCATAAAGAATGATAACTTGAGTCCTTTATATTCCAACAGACCCTTGAGGATATACTCATAAGTGAATTAAGTAGCACTAAGATGTGTAAATACCATATCTTTAGTATGAGAAACTGAAGGTGTAAATGAATTCCAAAATGTATGACAGATATTATGAAATAGGAAGAAAATGTTCAAAAAGGAAAGGGAAAGGGTGGGTAGGAGAAAGTAAAGGAGAGAAAGAAAAAATTTGATAGTTAAAAGAGGAAACAGGGGCCAGGGATTTAGCTCAGTGGTTCCAGCGCCTGTCTTGCAAGTGCAAGGGCCCGGGTTCGATTTCCCGGTAACCACATACAATACTGGGTGTGGAGACCCACACCACACCCAGCAGCAACCAGTACCACATACCACAGTGCCGGGCGTGGTGGCTCATGCCTGTAATCCCAGCACTCGGGAGGCAGAGGCAGGAGGATTGCTGTGATGTGAGTTGGAGGCTGAGCTCAGGGCCAACCTGAACTACAAAGTGAGACTGTCTCCAAAAAAAACCGAGGAAACAAATCTTATGTATACAGAGGTTGGAAGTTTTAGAGAGGGCAGGCAAAAGAGAAAAGTGAGAATCAAGATGCACTGGGCCAGGGATTTAGGTCAAGTGCAAGTATGCCTGACTTGAAAGCACAAGGGCCATAGGAGTTCAATCCATGGTAGCAACAACAACAACAACAAAAAAAGTGTCATGTACAGATACAAACTCTCAATGCTGAATGTGAGCATTAATGTATGTATAAAATCTACCAACAAAATCAATTAAAAATAAATGTAGCCATCAAGTCTTCACCACAATCAAGATTTAAAACCCTGCCACCAATCCAGAACAATGAATTATCTCCACGTGATATCTACCTCTCCACTCTCATGGAAAGTCAAACTTCTATCATTAAAGGTTAATTCTGCCTTGTAAAAATGTCATAAAAATGTACCATTACAGTATGGACTCTTGCAACATCTTTCACTGAGCACAATGTAAGAATCATCATCCCTGCACACAGGTATCAATAGCTCATTTCCTTTACTGCCTTGCATGGATACACAACAATTAATTCTAACAGCTTGATTGGGCCACAGGGTGCCCAGGGATGTTATTAAATACTGTCCTGAATGTATCTATGAGATATTTCTAAATAAAAATCAGTAGACAGTTAAACCAACTGTCAGCAGTGATGTGGGTGACTTTCCACAGTCAGATAGAATAGAGCCAAAAATGGTACACAAGGAAAAATTCACTCTGTCTACCTGTGTTTGAGCTGGAGAATGTTCCCCTATCTTCAGACTTCAACTCTGACCACAGATCTATCATGTGTTCTCCTGAATCCACAACTTACCTACCATAGAACAGGTATCCTCTATTACTGCAAGAGTCAACTCCTTAAAATCTGTGAATCCATGGGCGCACATGTGTGTGTGTT
>PVIR01035767.1:0-16227 GCA_004026965.1 Petromus typicus | reverse complement strand
CCCCGGTAACCACATACCTATACTGGGTGTGGAGACTCACGCCCAGCAGCAACCAGTACCACATACCACAGTGCCGGGCGTGGTGGCTCACGCCTGTAATCCCAGCACTTGGGAGGCAGAGGCAGGAGGATTGCTGTGATGAGTTTGAGGCTGAGCTCAGGGCCAGCCTGAACTACAAAGCGAGACCCTGTCTCAAAAAACCTAAAAAAAAAAAAGAAAATCGAGGGCCGGGGATATAGTTCAGTGGTTCCAGCGCCTGTCTTGCAAGCGCAAAGACCTGAGTTCGATCCCCAGGTAACCACATACAAGACTGGGCATGGAGACTCACGCCCAGCAGCAACCAGTACCACATACCACAGTGCTGGGCGTGGTGGCTCACGCCTGTAATCCCAGCACTCGGGAGGCAGAGGCAGGAGGATTGCTGTGATGTGAGTTTGAGGCTGAGCTCAGGGCCAGCCTGAACCACAAAGCGAGACCCTGTCTCAAAAAAAAAAGAAAAAAAAAAGAAAAAAAAAGAAAATCGAATACTACTCAACCATTAAAAAGGATTTTGAGACCATACTCTTAAATGAAATAAAGAGAAAATTCAAGTGTAAATACTGAATTATTTCTAGTGTGAGAAACTAAAAGTGTGAATGAGGACCAAAATGCATAATAGATACTGAGAAATAGGAAGAAAATGTTCAAAGGGGAAAAGGTGCTGTGGGGGAGGAGGAAAGAAGGAAAGAAAACATCAGAAAAGAAGGAAAAATTGAAACAAAGCTTTTGTAAGTAGGGAAGAATGGAGGGGTAGAAGAAGGAAGGGGAATGGGAAAAATATGAACCAAGATACGTCATGTACAGGTACAAATTCCCAGTGATGAACGATCATAATATATGCCTAAATTGTACCAATAAACTTAATGAATAGAAAAGAAAAGAAAAAAGAAAACTCTAGCTTCAGGAATGCAAGTCCTTTTTTTCGGTGGATGAGTCCTGTAGTGTGTTCAGGTTGTTACTTCTGGAAATTCTGTCCTAGGTTTCTTGAATGACTTGAAATAGCCCTATTCTTTCCTAAAATATTTCCCCAAGTGGGTGGCTCAGCCAGAGACCATCATCTTTGTTGCATTTCCAAGTGAGGATCTCAGCCTCATTTCTGGTCTTTTCTTGCCAAATCTATAGCAGCTGTGTGCATCCTTCAGCATTGCAGGGTGATGGCGTGAGCTGAGCAAACCTGTCCCGGGCTGGGGAGAGGGTCGTGAGGTCTTCATGTGGTCCGAGCTCTGGTGCCCCGCCCGAGAAGGTGAAGGAGGATGCAGTAAATTGTACCTTATATGAAATCGTGTTGACGTACTGTGCTTCACAAGGCAGGAAACTGCAGTGAGCTTTAAGAGATATTTTCATTAGTAGGAGTGTTATGGTTGTCTGATTATGTTGTGTGAGAGAGAAACAGTTGTAAGAAGCTCTGAAATTTAGAGAATCAGAGACTTCCTGAGAACACCTCTACTGGACTGTCTTAACACTTACAGCAGTATAACCATTACAAAGTTTAATTGGGAAGCAAGATAAAAAAACTGTTTTTGGTCTTACCTTTTCTGCCTCTGAAACTACCATGTTTTCTCGTCAGTCCTTTCCTGAGGTCTCCAACCCCAGCTGTCCTAATATAGCTTCCACTTGAATGTATCCTCAGTGCTTAAATAAGTGTGGTCTTGGTTTCCTCCTATCTTCTCATGTCCTGCATCTCCGTTTTAACCAAGTCTCTTGCTGACTCTGCCTCTAGAAAGCAGCTTAAATCCGCACACTTTTCACCAGCGCCCAATCACCTCCCTGCTCTGGTTGATGAGGTGACTGCAGTCACTTGCTTGGCATATTTATTGTGACTCATTTCTACCCTTTTTATAAAGTACAAATCTGGTCATTTACCTGTGTCCTCTCAAACCTCAAAGAAAAAACAAAGAAACCTCCACAATACCCAGCCTTTCTTACTGGGAATGCAACTTCCCACCTTCTCAGTTTCAGAGCCTCAGAGCCTCACGTGGCTTGGTGGTTGCCCCAGCCTCCCCACTCCCTTCACCCTCTCTGACACAGCAGTGGGGTGGTTAGCTTTTGGTTCCTTCAAATGCATTCACTTCCCCATTCCAGAATTTGTTGACTAACATTCTTCAGTTCCCCCTTAAAGCCCATTTTGTCAAGTAATGCCATAGACCAGAAACCACCGCTCTCTTAATGAAGGACACTCATTCTGTTGTGCTTGGTATATTCCTAGTGTCTTGTGTGCAATAGTCAATCATTTGTTGAGTGAAGAATTGCAAGTAATTGTATCTGTTAATACTCTGAGTGCTGCTGACTTCTCAGAGAGGTGGCATATCCCTCATTTGTGTGGAGATGTCACAGGTCTTCTCCTTCTATGTTTTCTTCTAGGCTGTCTTAGATTTGTTCTCTAGGTAGCCTTCCTGAGGAGCAGGAATACAAGACTATAAAACTGGCCATATTGGCATATGGTTTGAAATATACTTGCCCTTCAGATCTAGCAGGAAAAAGCATAGCCTTGTGGAAGTTTAAATTCTTGTATTAACTTTTAGACATGTTCTGTGAACTCTTTATGTCTTGGATTTTTGCCAATCTCATACAGATTGTCAGATGGGAAGATACTCTTTAACTAGGAATGATGGTACTTGCTTAAAATCCTGGCACTATTGGAGGCTGAGGGAGGAAAATCAAAAGTTTTAGTCTCATCCGGGCATCTTGGTGATTTAGTGAGACCCTGTCTCAAATAAAAAACAAGAAAGGATCAGTTATGTAGGTCATTTTGAAGGCCCCAGGTTCAATCCACAGTACAACTAATAAAAATAAATTCTTTCACAAGGACAAAGTATAAGCATTTAAAAATAATTAAAGGTTTTCCAGAGAAGCATAATTACATTATAGTTTGATATAATCTTGTGATCAGTCATTGTTTTCTTTTATTGAGATGGGGTCTTGCTTTTGTAGTTCAGGCTGGCCCTGAGCTCAGCCTTGAACTCACAGCAATACCTGCCCCCCCACGTGCTGGGATTATAGGTGTGAGCCACCACGCCCAGCGCTGTGATATGTGGTTCTGATTGCTTGTTGGTGTGAGTATCCACACCTGGCATTGTTGTATGTGGTTGCTGGGGACTGAACCTGGGCCCCTGCACTTGCAATGCAGGCACCGGAGCCACTGAGCTAAATCTCCAGCTCAGTCATTGTTTTCTGTAGAGACTAAAATGTCAGTTTTATATATAAGTAAGTACAAGGGTTTTTTTGGTTACTGGGGATCAAACTCAGGACCTTATGTTTGCCAGGCAGGTACGGTGCCACTGAACTACATCCCTGGCCCAGGTAAGTACAAGTTTTAATTGCATTGGTTTACCATGTCTACATCTGAGTCTTTTACTTTAGGGGCTGTAAGTTTCTTTAAGAATTAAGTTGATTTCTTTTTTACATTTGACTTTTACTTGAGGTCTGTTCTGCTCTTGAGAAATCCATTTTAAGGAGACAGAATATAAAATTGGCCAAGAAGATGCCGGTTTTTAACTTACTATCATTCTGGGCAAATATGTATCACCTGTATTAGAAACATTGGTAGTATTTAAATTTCACTTTCTGGTCTTCATAGCTTACTGACTTAGACTTTCAGGCCTGGCAGTTCTAATTTTGTGATTGTTACTTTGCATTTTAAATCCTCTCCAGATGTTTAAGAACCAGGTCTTATATACTGCCCAGGGTACAATACAGTTTGGTTGGGATCTGTTCCAGACAGCTCACTCCAGTGACCTTTTGGTCTCACCTGAGTTTAAAGACGTCATCAGAGAACCTGTCGCTGCCAGCACTGTGCAATAAAAGGTGATGATATTGATTGTGGCTAAAGTTAAAGCAGTCAGTGACCTTTTCCAACTAAGCACAGACTCAACAAAGGAGCACTGTTCTTCGAGACCTTAGACACACTGTCCTTCCAGAGAAAACAGCCCTTTCGTCATGACTCACACAGTCAGAGAGGAGTGGGGTGAGGGCTGGTCTCCTTGGTTCAGCAGTGGATGGGGAGCCTGTGTTTGAGTTCTCAGGAGAACCCCTGCAGGGGAGGCAGGCAGTACCTTTACCTGCACCAGGACTCCCCCGATGCCTACGATGCAGGGTGGAAACTTGCTCTCTGAGCAGGAGGGCAGGACCAATACTCGTGTTTTAGTGGTCACATTACCAAGTATGTAGGATATGCTACTTGTGAGTTCTGGACTTGGTCTTAGCTCATGAGATCAGCCGAAAGCAGTGAGGGCAGTGCTGACTCTTAACGGGGGCTAGACTGCAGGAAAGCTTACTAGTCTCCATCTCGCATTCATACCAGAGCTCACCCTGTTCCTTCAGATCTACTGTGACTCTTTATGGTTCTTAAAGCTTCCACCTCACAATTTCAGCTCTAGACTATTAATTTTTTCTATCGCCTGTTGAATGTTAGGTCCATCTCAACAAGTACAAACTGAAATTCTCATGGGGTGGTATCACCCTCCTCCTCAAGTGCTCAGAAGTGTGTGGGGCATTTGTGAATTTGTGATGGTTGGGATGGTAAGAGGGTTATGTATGTCAGCATTTGATGCCTTGAAGATGTGGGGCACTAAGTACACATCAGTGTTTATAATGGCCCTACATAGTGAAGAGTTGTCTTGTCCTGAATGCTCATGGTACCTCCCTCAATGAGAAACACTGTAGCTGTCAGGCTTTGTCTATCCCTTGTCCAGTACCTCTTCCATAATAGATCAGAGGTTTAATATATAAAGTGTGTGGCTTACTAGATACAGCATGAGCCTAACTGCATTCTGGGAAAATAAATAACTGGGTAAAATTTTTCTCTTTGTTGACTTGTGCTCCAATAGTGATGATGTTACACTCCTTTTGGACTGTTGTACAGCCTCAGCCTCTCCAGTGGTGAAATTTAGGCTTGAGTTATGAACCAGGCAATAATCTTGACTGGTTAACAGTCCCATCAGGAAACAATTTATAATATTGTTCCACTGTTGGAGCTTCTGCAAAGATAAACAGGATGATGCCGAGTAAATTAGCATTAGCATAATGACATGGGGACCAGACCAAGAACCCGCATGTTTTACTATGGATACCATCTAAGATAATTACCCTGAGAGTAGGATTGGGCTTGCATTTTTCAGGGACATGTTCCAAACTCCCAACTGTTTTGGGGAAAGTCACTTTGCCCAGGAAGAGAAAAAAAAAGATTTGAACTAACAATTAAACAAGCTCAGTAGAAAGTCTGGGCATATTTGTTCATTTGTCATTCAGTTGGAGATAAGACAGATAAAAACTGAGGACCAAGAAAGGATTTAGATGTTACATGTAGCTATGCAGTCTCTTGAACTAAAGATGTCTGACACACTATAGAACTTGAGTGTTTTGTAAACCTAAGTAATTAATTCAACTAACAGCAAAGGCAATGGGAAGATTCAGCCAAGAGAGAGAAATGCGAATGCTGAATGATTCAGGGCTTTTTTCCCCTAAGAGGTCTCTTGTGACCAAACAAGAGACAACATGTTGACCTCTTGACTCCTGAGCTTATTCCTAAGAGTAATTTCTAAGGAAATGCTTAGAAATGTATTCAGAGGTTTAGTTTTGCAGATGGACCATGAGCATTGTTTAAATTAAACATTGGAAGCAACCTAGTTGGCCCCCAAAACATATCATAATTTGCCTTTGTAATCAAATATTTTGTAACGATGACAATGATGTGCAAGAACATTGGCAGGAGACAGAATGTATGAAAAATAAGCTCTAATAAAACACGAGGTGAACATTTTAATAAAGAAAACACATGTCCATAGAAAGGAGAGTTAAAGGAATTAATCAAAATTTTCACTTGGTTTATCTTTGAGCATGGACATTCAGGTAGCATTTTCCTTAGGATTTAATACTTAGAATGTTTTGCATGAGTGTATATATAATTATTTTGTATTTCATCTATTTACTGCACTAAATAATCCATGTACTACACTAATGTATTAAAAGATGCCCCATCAACATTTTACTTTAGATATTCTTGATAAACCTATTCCTCTTGTATCAGAATAGTACTAAATCTAAACACTAAAAATTCCTGGTAGTTCTGAGGACCTATGATTAGTCCCTAACATCCTGTTCTCAATTAGTTTTGATCCTTAACACAAAGGAAGTGAGGACTTTGATTACAAAGAATAATAGGAGTGGGAAAAGCACTTGGGCCAATTAAAGGGTGGGAAGTAAGACATACAGTTAAGTGACACAGTCAACGAAGTGTGACTGACGACATTTGCTTCCTTTGCAACTCTGCCCAGGAAGTTCACTAACACAGTATTTACTTGCACCTCTCACTGTGTGCCTCTGGAAATAACCACTAATCCTAGGCTTGGATAGCGGCTGAGTAGGAGGCGTGAGAAGAGCTCAGATACTAACTGCGCCTCTCCGAAGTTGGGTTTCCAGCCCAAGTCCTAGTCCACGAAGCCACGGATCTGTGAATCAGTGAATCAGCTCTTCAGAATTCAGGCCTTTTCTCTGAGGAAATAGCTGCCAGGGCATCATGGGGATGGAGCCTGTGGAACATTATGCTAATGAATCAGCTTCCAGAAGAAAGCGTAGGGTGGGCATGCCTGTAGAGAAGAGTCCTCTGTCTACATTAAGGTTCGTTCAGTTTTGCCTTAAAGATGTTTTTGAATTTAGGTTAACTTCAGTCTGCTGAACTTAGTTAGTTACGAAAAAAAATTTTTTTTGGTCAGGCATGAAGGTGTATGTCTGGAATTCCAGCACTTGGGAGGCTGAGACAAGAAGACTGCTGCAAGTTGAAGGCTAGCCTGAATTTCATAACAAGACCCTGTTCCAAAAAATCAAAAATATTTTTTTAAATGAAAAAAAAGTTTATGTAAGATTTTTATTTTTGAGGCCAAGATGAGTATATTCATATGTGAACAGAAAGTGACTTTTGTTTGTAAGGTCTTCATTCTAGCTGCCTTGATGTTGTAAGGAAGATGCTCTGAAGTAGGGACCTTCTCACCTGCAGGAAAATAGGCCTGGCTGAGTGTAGGAAAATCAGAGCACCCTGTCCAGCATGGTGATCGGCAGCCTATGAAAAGTGATATGGGTTAGGATTCTGTTTGTATTAAAAAATCTCTAGTGATAAAGCTTGCCAAGAAATACATAAAAACATCAGTGTCTTTCCCCTTTTCAGGTTTCCTTCAGTGAATATAAATTGCTGTATAAAGTGTTCCTTCTTTAAAAGTATCATTAGTAAAACAATGGATATTTGGGATTTCCAACGCATGTCCTCTTGGGAAGAACAGGGCAGGGCAGTCTGTATCCTGCTCTGCACGGAGGGTCTCTGGCTCCTAGATCTGGCTGCTGGCCACCTGGCCTCACACGCAAGAGGGAGGAGACACCATTATTCCTTGCCGAGACTAGGCCTGGAGACCCAGTGTCACTGTGTGTCTGGCACTGCTGGACCCTCAGAGCTCAGGAGGGCGGCCGATGTATTCAGGGTCACCCTCTTTGGCTGCTGTGACTCTGTTGTTGCCACAACACAGAAGGAACTCTAACTAGTTAACTTTGGCTTCTTAAACTCCATCCTGGAACTCCTGACTTGGTACCAGACATGTGGAAAGGTGTAAACAAGTTAGACTGTTTGGGCTTGATTAACCAACAACAAAACAAAGCAAAACAAAACAAAACAATCATGTCATAAACCCTTTAGTACAAGAATGCTAATCTTGTAAAGCTGTGGCCAATCTATAAATGTAGAGAATCTGTAGAAGTGTTGTATGGAAATCTGAACAGCATGTCTTTTGTTGTTGACTTAAGGAACAGCCCTGGCAATGCACTTCAAAGAGGCCTAGGCTCTGGGCGGTGGCAGCCCTGTCAGGGCTGTGGGCCTCCTGCTGCCTGCTCTGTAGCCTGTCCCTTCACTCTGAAAGCTCCTTATTGGCCCTTTCAGTACCTGGTGAGTTTTTATCAAGGAGTTAAGAAATTTTTATCAAAGAGTGAAAAAGTAAGTTTTCTTGAGTTCTGCAGAAGTGAAAAAATTGACCTGTTTTCATCAGATGAGACCCATCTCAGAAAGGAATTAATCTGTGAGAAAGTATAGTTTTAGCTAATACTTCTTGTCTTAAAGATCCCATTTAAATAAAGCTGAACACCATTCACAAGCTAATTCTAGATAAGAAATTATAAACTTTTCAGTGCCACTTCATGTCTTTAATTATACACCACTGATTTGGTTCTGGTCACAAATGTGGGGAAATAAGATAAATAAAACATGGTGATTGGTAACCTTTGTATTTTCTGTCTGATGAGGATAGATTGTAGACTCATTTAATTTTGCAGATAGGATGAACGTTTAAAGTCAAGTTGTCTATAATCATCTCCTTCTGCCTAAAGAGAAGATTAGATCTTCTGGGCTCATGCATTGTTATTTATAGATTCCAAGGCTCTAATTGTTGTTGCTCAATGTGTGAGCAAAGATTAGGGGTAGCAAGGACACTCGTAACCTAACAAGAGCTATCTTTAAGGTCACATCCATACTCACAATGGTAAAAGATGGAGAAGAACAGGAAAATCATTCAAGTGATCTTTTTACTAACAGATGGGACAAACCCTTTCCAGCAAATGTCTTCACTAGCCTCAGTGCTCCAGGAAGGCCTTTCCTACAAACTTTTGATTATTGCTTATGAATAACAGAGCACAAATTTAAAAAACCAGGCACTTTTTAATATGACATTTGTTGTTTTCAGTAGAGATAATTATTCATTCAGCAGTATCTTGCTTGCCTATAATGAGCTGAAAACTGTTCTAGTTGCCATGGCTACAAAAGTAAATAAGAAAAGATAGGAAAACATGAATCATGTCATTTTGCCAATTTCCCTGGTATCTTTTGCCTGTTCTTTTTCTATGTGTATTTATATATTTTACAGTTGTAAGAATATTTTTGTATTCTACTTCCCTCATTTAATATAATATGTTAAGCTTTTTTGCATGAAAATAATTTTAATGGCTGCATATTATTCTACTGCATAGATATCTCACAATTTCTTACATCAATATCATTTCTGTGTCTATTAGGTAATTTTCCTTTTTTTCTTTTGAGACAGGGTCTCGGTTTGTACTTAAGGCTGGCCCTGAGTTCAGTATATAGCCCAGGCAAGCCTGGAACTCACAGAAAGCTTCTGCTTCCTGAGTGCTGTGATTACAGGTGTGAACCACCACACCCTGCATTGTGGTATGTGGTACTGATTGCTGGTGGGCGTGAGTCACCACACCTGGCATTGTGGTGTGTGGTTACTAGGGATCGAACCAGGGACCTTGTGTTTACAAAGCAGGCTCCAGAACCACTGAGCTAACTCATTGACCCAGTTTTACATTTTAATAGTGCAAACAGTTATAAACATTGATGCATAAAATTTTGAACTCATTCTGAGTGATTTCTTCAAATAGATTCAAACTGGACCTGGCCGAGTAGTATGAACATTTTCAAATTCTTGATATGTAATGATAAATTATATTTTCCCTGTATGGCAGCAGTTATTTTATCTTATTGTCATTAGCATTGAATGTTTTAAGTGCCAATTTAAAATGAAACATATTCCATTGGTTCAATTTACATTTCTTTGAATATTAGATGGCACTGAGTTCATGTTCATTCCCATTTCCATTTATTAAGCCATTTAAATTCAATTTAACAAAAATCTCCTGCTGGAGATGGAACTGAGAGCCTCGTGCAGAAGCATGTTAGGCAAGTAATTCTGTCACTTAGCTATAGCCCCAGCCCTCTCTAGTCCTCCCCTGTACTAATTTTATCACAATTCTATCACTCACACACACACACACATACACACACACACACACACACACACACACACACACAGTGAAATAATATCTTGAAGGCATCATGTTTGTCAAAGACACACAGTGGGATTTTAATACTTGCATGTTTCTGTTCTCAGAAAAGTTATATGGATGGAGTTCCTTCCAAAGAAAAGAATATTTTAAAATCTCCCATTTTCACTCTGTATTAACTGAGTGTCTCTTCTTTTAAGGATCACCCTCTCATCGTTTAGATTCTGGTGGTTGATGTCTAATTTACATGTGGGTACATCGTACATTTGCGCTAGACTCAGAGCTCTTAGCTTTCTCACTCAGCTGTCTCAGCTGTCTCTCTGTGATGATTCTGAGCACCTAATTTAGCACTGGGAACCTAGTAACTGCACTCGGTGAATAAGTTAACTGAAATGATCAGTAACTCACGTATTCAAAGAAATCAGTCATTCATCTGTGGTACTGTCACAGGAAGTCTAGAATTCCAAACTTGATCCATGTAGCAAGGAAAAGGGAGATTGCCTCTCCTAGTGGTAAACACATAAAGTCTGCCTTCCAAGTCATAAATTTTCGGGAAAATAACGAAGCCACCCCAAAACCCAAAGCACTTCACATTTTTTATTTTTAGATTTTTGTTTTTCAAGACAGGGTCTTACTGTGTAGTCTAGGCTGGCCTTGAGTTCTCAGTGATCCTTCTATGTCAGCCCCCTATGTGGTGGGATTGTAGGTATATATGACCAAACTCAATGTTAGCATTTATTAAAGTTTTAAAAAATAATTAAAAACCAAAGTAATATAAGGAAAATTAATATGAGTTGATCCAAGTTATCTAAATAACATGTGAATGTGATTGAGTTGTGAGCCAGACTTTGGTCTCAGAATTTGGATTGTAGTCTTGCTTCTACCATTTACAAGCTGGATGCTGCATCCATAAGACAAGTGCAATATTGCCTACGTGTCATGCTGTTGCTGGGGCTAAGGGTATATAGCTTATCCAAGAGCTTAATAAGAGAGTATAATTAGACTCAGATAGCTAGGACACCTTCACAACATATACTCAAGTAGTGGGTGATTGTGGTAAGTCTTTTTGTGGCACCTGGAGGCTTGAGGAAGATGTCAAACCAAGCCAGGTATGGCAAGGCAATCCTGTAATCCCAACCACCTGGTAGGCTGAGACAGGAAAATTTCAAGTTTGAGGCCACCCTGGGCAACTTATGAGACCCTGTCTGAAAATAAAAGGATAGGCTCAGTGGTAGAGAGCTTCTGGATTTGATCCCCCCCCCCCAAAAAAAAAGTCAGGCCATTGGACAGAATGAATGGAGCCCACCAAGCCTCTTTTGGGCAAGTAGTGGCATAGCATAGTAGTGGCAGAGTGAAGAACTATGGAACTTTGGAATCTCCAGTTGAAATCAGATGGTGGGGGTTTGAGAAAACTAGTCACACACGTAGTGGGTGAGCATTTACCCTGATCAGCATCACCACTCTCACGGACCTGCAGAGCACCTAGTTAGGGATGCTTGTCTGTCAGACACTTGCTCCTTTTTATTGAGCAGTAAGTGCAGTGGGCCCTTGGGGCTTGTCCTGAACTCCTCATGGGGGTCATGATGGATATAGCATTGATGAATCCCACACAAGTTGTTTTGGTTGTAAAGGGTAGTGCAACATGAGGCAGTTGACACCAACATATCTAGCTGCAAATCAAGTACCAAACAGGGCCAGGGAGTTAGCTCAGTGGTTCCGGCGCCTGTCTTGCAAGCACAAGGGCCCTGGTTCGATTCCCCGGTAACCACATACCATACTGGGCGTGGAGGCTCACGCCCAGCAGCAACCAGTACCACATACCACAGTGCCGGGCGTGGTGGCTCACGCCTGTAATCCCAGCACTTGAGAGGCAGAGGCAGGAGGATTGCTGTGATGTGAGTTGGAGGTTGAGCTCAGGGCCAGCCTGAACCACAAAGTGAGACCCTGTCTCAAAAAACCTTAAAAAAAAAAAAAAATCAAGTACCAAATGAAACAAGACCTAGCACAGAGTGTTTGCATCAAAATGTGTGGCATACCAAATTCAGTGAATTTCAAGACAGTTGAGTACCAAGAGTTGTATTCTAAGTCACTTTGAAATGGGTAAGATACACTTGTACTATAATGATAGTGCATTTTGTAATGAAAACACCTGTGTTCAAAGAGTGGCTTCCCCAAACAAATAAAATACCTTGTTACCATTAAGAAAACTGGAAGTTGAGCAAAGAACCTAAGGTCCAAGAATGCAGTCTGTATATGTTCCTTTTAAAATACAAAGTGAACCTATGAACACCCATTGGCCTGGCTCCTCCCTCCCGGTTGGAGAGGTGAAAGTGGGAACTTTACTGACAGCAAATGTGAAATTACACTCTAGAGGCGACATGGAAGTAGTGCCTGCTCCAGCCAAATGAATAGCTTTCAGAATAGTGTTCAAATACTAGAAAATTTGGACTTTAGTGATCCTTCTCATGTTCCTTTTCATGAGGTGCCCTTTCATGTTATATCTGTAGGTTCTTAGTAAGAGTGTAAGGAATCATGTGACAGCTGCCTTTTGTGTTTATTATTCAAATTATTGTTCAAAAGAATGAGGCTTGCACTGAGAGAAAAGCTGTTTTATACTTTGATGAGAATTAAGTGACCTGCTCCATTTCCCTTTCTGTCCTATCAGAAATTTTTTTTTTTACTTTAATATTTTCATTAGTGGGGATTGAACCTACACATATGGATTGAACTATTATCCATAGGTTTTGAGATGGAATCTTGGTATATCTCTAAATTGCACAGGCTGGGCTTAACCTTGTGATCCTTGTGCCTCAGCCTCCCAGAGTTCTGAGATTTAGGTGTGCACCACCACTCTTGGCTTAGGAATAACTTCAGTGTTAAGTCACACTAACAGCATTATCTTGAAAGAAAATTAGTTTCTTTCATTTTATGACTTGAATTTTTTATTGCTTCAAGTATTATATGTGATCTATACTGTTGTGTTGTTTTAAGCATTTCTTGAATATGAAAATCATTAAATTAAAATTTAGTAACAAAGTGCTATGTGATGGTGTCTTAACTTTAGACGAACCATTGATTTGGCTGTATCTTTAAGATTTTTAGATAAAAACTCACATCAGTTTTAACTGTCTGTATAAAGGTTAAGTAGGGATTCTGGAGAAAACTCTTGGCCAAAGAATTGTGATAATCCTCAGATAAATATCTGAGGCATGTGTTACAGTGTGGCTGATCTTTAATATGAAAACTTCTTATGTAACTAGTGCACATTAAAGCAATATGCACTTGGAGATGATGATTGAAGAGCATAGTCGTTAGTGGAGAGAAGCACTGTAATGCTTCATTGATTGAAAAAAATCACGAAGACCGGATGAGGAAATTGAAAAGGACATTGGGGAGAGGAAATGCCTTCTCACCATGGAAGCAGGATTAGTCATTTCTTCCTCCACACCCTCCTCCGCTCGGTCCTGTTTTCCGAAAGCACTAATTGTATGGTATCATAATTATTTGTTTATGGTCTCTCTGTCTCTCTATTAAACTATGTAACTACAGCCTTGTTCCTCTTTGTGTTTACCATACATATCAAGCTCAACACTTAGTACACAGTACAATGTTTTTTACATTGATTTATATTTCTGAAATAGTGGAGAAAAAGCAATTTTAACAATCCAAGGGAGTGGGGAAGACTTTTTCCAGAGTGTAATATGTGCTCCTTCTGATAGATAAGCAAATAAATAGATTAAATAAAAAATTGGAAACACACATATAAAAAATAATTCACAAAAGTTAATCTGTGATTACGTTTCTGCAACTGTTGAGTTCCAAAGAACTGTTGGATGTGGAGGTCCCTTAGCGGGACAGGTAATACTCAGGTACCCTGAACACCCTTTCTCCTTCCTTTTGCTGTTGTGGGTGGGTGTGACCTCTGCTCACCGGAAGGCGTGAAGTATTCCTGGCTGTGTGTTGTGTTAAGAACACAATGACAAAAAAAAAAAAAAAACAAAAAAAAACCAAAAAAAAACAAAACAGATGGTTTTCTCTGGGATAGTCTTTTATACTGAAAGTATTATCAGCAGACTCAGAGCACAGAATTTACAGTGAACTTTGCTGCTGTCTTTTATCTTGAGGACAGGGGGACACCTAGAAAAATGTGAATAGCAAGTGATGTGGTCCCTTGAGTTAAAGATCTCCATGGGACATTATGATCAGACTGGGCAGTATAATGACATCTGTGATAGTGCATCACATGGACAAATGACATCATGATTTGGGCTTCAGAGCACAGTGCACATCTTACCTAGATGTTGATGGGTGATACCCAGTGGGATTCTGACTGCTGCCAAGGGAATGCCCTGTGGGACAGCTGTGTTTGCCCCTGTGCCAATGGCCCTACTTTCTCTGAGTAGAACTTTAAGAGCCACAGTCTTTGCTGCTTATCAGGAGAGTGATCTGGGCCATCACTTAGATCTGGACTTTCTCAGAATCCTCATCTGTGGAATGATGAGCTGCAAATGGTTTTGAAGGTTAAGTAACATCTGCAAAGTTCTTGTTGCAAGACTAAGAACAGAGTATGCCATCACTATGTGTGTCCTCTAAAAGGATGTTCTGGCCAGCTGTGGTAGTATTCATCCGTAATCTCAGTACTCAGGAGGCTGAAGCAGGAGGTTTACTGTAAATTAAAGGCCAGTATGGACTACATAATTGAAGGAGAAGTTCAAGTCTGTTTGGGTCAAGTATGCCACATGTATGTCTCCTAGCAAGCTAAGAGATAACCAAAGGAGTTTGAGCACGCTCACTCCTGTGTGTAGAAGCTGGCCTCTAGCTGCTTGGGGGCCTCTGGTTCCTCCTCTAGTCATGACTCCTTCGCTCTGCCAAGAGCTAACCTTAAAAGGTAAAAATCTTATGCCCCACCAGTCAGCTACAGCCCTTTGCCCCTATGTGCTCATAGCCACGCTCACTCCCTGTGCTTTATATAAGCCTGTGTAGTGCTCATTAAAGATGGAAGCATTCACCGAAACCTCCCTGGAGTCTGCATGGTGACTCTGCACACTCACCCTCCCGGTCCGGGCCTCTGACCCTCGGCCGTTTACCACCCCAACACCAAGGACAACTACACATAATGAGTTCAAGGCCAGCCTGAACTACATAGCAAGATATTGTCATGAAGAACAAACCAACTGACAACCCTCCCCCAAAAGGAAGATTGTCTTGCTCTGTGTCATTTTGAAACATGGACTTATACTTTTGAGTTATCATGGTACACATGTAATGATATTTTATTGAATCCACATTTCATTTCAAATCCTATAGATTACATCTTTCTTAGTTCCTAGACTAATGCTGTGTACTTCCTCTTTTCCCATATGGATGAATCCTGAAGCAAAATAATGACAATCATCTATAATTTGGTTTAGTGCTGAATGTCAGGAAAACACTGGTCGCATGTATCACGTTATGTAATTCTTCCTGAATTTGTGTTCTGAATCAGAGAGAGAGCTCAGGTGTTTTACTGAAGGCCACAGGGCTGTCACAGGGGAAACTGGCTGAAACTCAGGCGAGTCTGACTCCTAGGCCCAGATTCTTAGCCCACCTCTCCCCTCAGCGTGTGTTAAACAACTAACTGAAAAGGTGGCCCTCCGCGCGACAGACACAGGGCTCCTTGGGTGACTTCCAGTCTGGACTGTTAGTGTGCTCAGACTTTACTACAGTCTGAAGACTCTGCTGTTGCTGTTACGTGTTGAGCTAGCGCAGCTCACACGTAGGCAAT
The DNA here is from genome assembly GCA_004026965.1 of Petromus typicus. Lineage (NCBI taxonomy): Eukaryota > Metazoa > Chordata > Mammalia > Rodentia > Petromuridae > Petromus > Petromus typicus. The sequence continues at coordinate 608 of PVIR01035767.1, read as the reverse complement.
GCTCTTACTTCACGTTCTACTGGGCTGGCCTTGGCTACAGTCTGTCCTCTTGCTGGTTTTCAGTGGACAAGTCTGGGGAGAGGCAATGTCCTAAGTGGATAAGACCCTAAGACTCTGGAAAGGCTGCATTTGAATCCCAGACCTGCTAGTGACAAGCTGAGTAAAGCAGGGATAATAAATAGGGATTATTGTGAGGATTAAATACTGTAGTACGGAGGGGACAGTTGTGTAGTTACCTGCAGGAGGTGCTCAGCTGGTGGTTAGTGTGAAGGCACAGATGTGAAGAGAATGTTCATGAGACCCTTGCACAGCTGCGGTGATTGTGGGGAACTCTCAGGGGGTTGTCAAGCTCTGGTGAGTTCGCCAAGAATAAAAAGGGCCTGGGCCGGAGAGTTAGCTCAGTGGTTCGGGCGCCTGTCTTGCAAGCGCAAGGACCCGGGTTCGATTCCCCGGTAACCACATAACAATACTGGGTGTGGAGACCCACACCCAGCAGCAACCAGTACCACATACCACAGTGCCGGGCGTGGTGGCTCATGCCTGTAATCCCAGCACTCGGGAGGCAGAGGCAGGAGGATTGTGATGTGAGTTGGAGGCTGAGCTGAGGG
>PVIR01035766.1:0-16228 GCA_004026965.1 Petromus typicus | reverse complement strand
AGGTGGAGCAGAGCCTCGCGAGATAGGCATCAGCAGACCAGGCTTCATCTTTGAGCCTTTTATTTTTTTAATTTTTTTGAGATAGGGTCTCGCTTTGTGGTTCAGACTGGCCCTGAGCTCAGCCTCAAACTCACATCACAGCAATCCTCCTGCCTCTGCCTCCGGAGTGCTGGGATGACAGGCGTGAACAACTATGCGCAACACTGTGGTATGTGGTACTGATTGCTGCTGGGCGTGAGTCTCCACACCCAGTACTGTATGTGGTTACGGGGATCGAACCCAGGTCCTTGCGCTTGCAAGACAGGCGCCAGAACCACTGAGCTAAATCCCAATAATGACAAGACTTGATCAATTTACTTTGCCTCCTTAGGCCCCTGTGTCCTGTCAAATTCTGAGGTCACCAAAAGTCTGCTAAGAACTAAGAATTCTGTCGGCTGTGATTACAGAATCTCTACAGGAAAAATCATTCGGATTTTGGTGTTTGCAGATTGAAAAGTGCACCATGTACAACTGTGAACATTTAAGTACATTTCAAACTATTTCCCAGTTCAAAATGGTCACAATCTCTTCCCTGCAAGAGAACCACCTGAAATTAAAGCGCATGGCTGGTAAAAAGTACAGGTCTAGAAGGAGCATAGACATGCTGTGTGCACTCAGCATGCGCTTCTTATATGTAAATGATCATTACCTGGAGAGAAACTCCTTCCTGAAATAGAAAAATTCCAGCCCGAATTCCTTCAAGAGTGCTACGAACTTGACAAACACCGTATCAAGAGATTCTTTGTGATCTCCTAAGCTGTTCAGTCTTAATCTGCAAAGATTTAGCTTCTTTTTCTTGATATGCTTGAATTCCTGCAAAAGAAAAAGGTGACAAACTCCAAAATTCCCATACTGCGTATCAACAAGTGACAAAAGAAAGAAAACGCCAGACATTTTCATCTCAGTGGTATTCCCTGCTCCTGGACCTGAAATGACAATTGAACAGCTAACAATTCTCAAGCAGCCAGAGAGGACTGTGTGATTTGATATCTGAATGTAGATCGCATACCTATTATGTAGATGAAACATTTTTTTCTTAAACTAAAGAGGGGTTTTTTTGGGTTTTTTAAAGGTTTTTTGAGACAGGGTCTCGTTTTTGTGGTTCAGGCTGGTCCTGAGCTCAGCCTCAAACTCACATCCCAGCAATCCTCCTGCCTCTGCCTCCAGCGTGCTGGGATTACAGGTGTGAGCCACCACGCCCAGCACTGTGGTATGTGGTACTGGTTGCTGCTGGGCGTGAGTCTCCACACCCAGTAGTGTACATGGTTACCAGGGATCGAACCCAGGTCCTTGCACTTGCAAGACAGGCGCTGGAACCACTGAGCTAACTCCCCGGCCCCATATGGTTTCAATTTTAAAAAAATATTTCATATACACCTCCTTTTAACAAAGCTGACAGAAGAAGATCCCTATTTCCAAATATTCTGCTATTTTCTGAGATAATATAACTGTCAGATGTGGTGTTATGATCCCTTTAGACATTAACCATTCTACTAGAGTTGGACAATGTTACTGTGCCAAGGAAAACCCAACTTCAGACTAACAAGTTCTCAAAAGGCTACAAATAAAACACCTTTTTCCTTCATTAAGCTGTCTTATTAATTCAACATCTCTGCATCATGTTCCTTACATCCTCACATGTACTTTCACATCTTACAGTCAGGGCCAAACATATTTACTGTAACTGTCCGACCCATACACTCGCCGAGACACACGTGCCATAGTCACCAGACTAAGAAAAAGTCTTAGGAATTGTTCTATATATATTCAGTATTGCCATGGAAGAAAACCTGCAAATACCACGATATACACAACACTTACAGTCAGCTGCTGCACCTACTTTTCTTTCAGAGTAATTTCTGGATTAGTTACCCACTGGAAGGCACTACTGATGAAGGTTCCAACTTCAGAGATTTCTTTAAACTGTACAAAAAGAGAAAGGGGGGAGGCAGGGGGGGAAGAGTTCTACCTCAACTAGGAATTCAGGTGAAAAGGATATGCTGTTACATAGTAAGATTTAATTTAGGTTGAAGTTCTACTAAAAAGGTAATTAAATGAGATACCAGGCAGAATTCTTTTTCATCAGAAGTCCTTTTAATCTCCTTTTCATCAAGATTTGAGTATATCAGGAACTCAGTTTACGCTCAGTATATGTAATGACTTTTCAGAATACAAGATTTTTCAGAATATGGGATTTTTCCTTTCCTTCCCCTTTCAAACAGAAACAAGCAATTTCATTGGTTTCTATCATCTCTCAAACTCTATGCTAACCTACACAGGCTCACACTGTTGAAAGGAACTAGAAGGCATTTTCTCATTTCCCAATCCATCTAGATTTTCCAGTGCCTTATTAAAACGGAGAAACAAAACTAGCTATAAGGGAAAAGGAAATTAAGAGGAGAAAACTAGGGGCTGGGGATATAGCTCAGTGGTTCCGGCACCTGTCTTGCAAGCACAAGGACCCGGGTTCGATCCCAGGTAACCACATACAAACCCTGGGTGTGGAGACTCACGCCCAGCAGCAATCAGAACCATATACCACAGTGCCGGGCGTGGTGGCTCACGCCTGTAATCCCAGCACTCGGGAGGCAGAGGCAGGAGGATTGCTGTGATGTGAGCTGGAGGCTGAGCTCAGGGCCAGTCTGAACTACAAAGAGAGACCCTGTCTCAAACAACCTTTAAAAAAAAAAAAAGAGGAGAATACTATCCAATGGAGATCTTGTCTTCAATCCTTTCCTACTAAGGATTACAACTCAGGAAACAATCTCAGACTATCATATCTAAAGGTGAGTTTCTAAATTCTGATTGGCCCAGAACTAGATCGATTCTATCAGGTTCTGAGGTGTCCTTTCATAACAAGATTAAAGTCTCAACAGAAGACATATATATTTGGAATCAGCAGATAGGCCCTAGTCCATAATCTAGCAATATCCTTAGACAGTGAAAGATTGCAACACTGGATACATATGCCATAAAATACCAATGTCTGGGCTGGGGTTTAGCTCAGTGGCTCCGGCACCTGTCTTACAAGTGCAAGGGCCCAGTTCGATCCCCAGGAACCACATACAACAATGCCAGGCCTAGAGATTCACACCCACCAGGAATCCATACCACATACCACAGTGCCAGGCGTGTTGGCTCACACCTATAATCCCAGCACTTGGGAGGCAGAGGCAGGAGGATTGCTGTTGCTTCAAGGCTGAGCTCAGGGCCAGCCTGAACCACAAAAGTGAGATGTTGTCTCAAAATATAAATAAATAAGTAAACAAACAACAACAACAAAAAATGCCAGTGTCTGAAGTGTAGCCGAGAATTCCACTCCCTTTCGTCCAGGCCGTCTGGGGAGCAGCGGTATTTCTTGGTCTGTCATTACACCCAGGGAAGGCAAGCTGGTTAAACTGCACTACCACTCGGTCTCATGGCTCTGAAACAGTTACCAAAACGCCGTCAACTCCATGACTAACAAGAAACATTCATTACTTTTATTTCATAAAAACGATGCTCATGGGTCAAGGACATTTTCCTTAGCAAACAGTGTCTAAATTATCTTGTGGAATCTTCTGCAACCTCAAAATACTGAATATTTTCTTCCTAAAATGACTTCATCCAAACAATTATTTTTCCCTTACAGGAAAATTCATTTATGAATAGATACATTCACATGTAGCTAACAAAGTCAGGGCTCTGGTTTCTAACACAACAATAGGGAAAGGTAAAGAAATTCACAGGGAGGCATGAGATAGAAAGGGAAAACTATTCTGAGGAGATAGGAAGAGCTCTAGGAATCAAAAACTAGAAGAACGAACACTAAAGCATGAAGAAGCAAAAACATTACTACAGAGAAAAATGTGAATCCACACACCCACCTCAGCTCCTGGTGGGGTGGGGAACTTGAATACATATGCTGCAGATAATGGGAATAAAATCTTTCCAAGTCATCTGCTCACCTTGTTTGCCCCCACATACTTGTGAAAGAGGTGGCTATCTCAACCAGAGGACAAATCTGAACATAGAGAACATGATAAAATGCAGGGACAGGACTCCTGCCAAAGTATGGAACTCTTCCAGTCACCAAATCCAAAGGTACTGAAATGGAGGCAGAGGCTGACGAATTTCAAGGATTATTTTTTACAATGACATGTGACTTCAAAGACGACACAAAGCTCAATGGATGAAGACAGAATGCAGGATATAAAAAAGCAGTTCAATCTAGGAACTCTGAGTAAGAAATCCTGACAATGAAAAGCTCAATGAATCAAGTCAAAGGCTCAGAAGAAAGCACCACCCATGATGAGCTCATGCAGAAGACAGAATTTCAAGGCTCGAAGACCAAGGATCGTCAGCTCTGAACACGAATAAAGACAAATCATGAATAAAATATCCAGGACACCTAGCATACAATTAAAAACACAAAACTTGGGGCCGGGGAGTTAGCTCAGTGGTTCCGGCGCCTGTCTTGCAAGTGCAAGGGCCCGGGTTCGATTCCCCGGCAACCACATACCATACTGGGCGTGGAGACTCACGCCCAGCAGCAACCAGTACTACATACCACAGTGTCGGGCGTGGTGGCTCATGCCTGTAATCCCAGCACTGGGGAGGCAGAGGCAGGAGGATTGTGTTGTGAGTTTGAGGCTGAGCTCAGGGCCAGCCTGAACCACAAAGTGAAACCCTGTCTCAAAAAACCTAAAACAAAACAAAACAAAACTTATGACTTTTTAATGAAGGAGAGGATACCAAGTATGGTCTGAAAGCACAGAAATACTAGTCAGTGAGATAAGAGCAGAAAATTTCCTAAATCTTGGGAAAAATGGGGGCCGTCCAAACACAGAAGGCTGAATAATCAAAACCAGAAAAGGAACTCACTCTTTTGAACATTAAAAGAGCACAGAAAAAAGAATGAACATTAAAAACTGCAAAATAAAAATGCTGAGTCAGTTATAAAGGCAAACTCAAAAAGAATAAATCTAAATTTTCCAGCTAGGACTGTAGAAACTATTAAGAGTGTATAATGATGTATTTCTAGTCCAGAAAGAAAACTTCTGCCAATCTAGATTACTACACCCAGCAAAAATAGCTTCAGAATCAAAGAACAAAAACCTTTCATAATAATCAAGACTAAGGAAATTTAAGGCCCATACTCATAAGTAAAACAAGCAGGACACAGATGTATAAATACTGTATCATTTCTCTAGTGTGAACTCAAAGTATAAATTGAGTTCCAGAATGTATGACAGGTATTGTGAAATAGGCAGAAAGTGCCCCAAAGGAAAGGGGAACTGGGTAGGGGTAGAGAAAAGCAAAGATGAGAAAGAAAATCTGATGGTTCAAAACGCAAATAAAGCTTATGTATATAGGAGGTAGAGTTGTAGGGAGGGCAGGGGAATGGGAAAAAAGCAAGGATCGAGATATATCACATACAAGTACAAATTCTCAATGTTGAATGTGATCATAATGTATTCCTAAAATATATCCATAAAGAAAAAACAAAGTTAGCATTTAAAGAATTCCTATTACTAGAAGAACAGATAAATAAGAGAGAATTAGGAAAAAAAGCATTAGAAAAACAATGAATTTGTCAGAATTAGTATACTTTCCATAATGACCCTTTATGATCTTAATTCCGGAATTGAAAGATAAGAAAGACAATTGGGTTTAAAAACAAGAGCCAACTTGTTTGTTACCTTCAAAGAATACACTTCAGCAGCAAAGACAGAATCTCAAAGTGAAGGGTTAGAAATGGATATTGCAAACAAACAAGCTAACGGCAAGGATAACTCTACTCCTACCTGACAAAGCAGACTGTAAGACAAAACCTGGCAGAAAAGACAAAGCAAATAATTCCATATTGCCAAATGGAACAGCCTACCAAGAAGATATGATTATAAACATGTATGCACTGAATGTCAATACACCCATTTTCATAAAACACACACTACTGGACATAAAGGCAATGATACAAAAATGTTGACACTCAGCACTCTTACTCAAGATAGAATTTAAAATTTTAACCAGAGAAATCAGGCAAGAAAAGGAAATAAAAGGGATCCAACCAGGACAAGGGGGAAGCTAAAGTAGGCTTGCCTGCAGATGGATTTTCTATTTACAAGATTCTGCAAAGAAGCTCTTAGAACACACACGGAAAATCAGCAACATATTAAAATCAGCATACAAAAATTGGTAGCTTTTCAAGACACCAACAATGAACCCACTACAAGTAAAGTAGGAAACAGTCTTCTCCCAATAGCCTCAAAAATAATAATCACTTAGGGCTGGGGATATAGCTCAGTGGTTCCGGCGTCTGTCTTGCAAGCGCAAGGGCCCGGGTTCGATTCCCGGTAACCACATACAATACTGGGCGTGGATACTCACCCCAGCAGCAACCAGTACCACATACCACAGTGCCGGGCATGGTGGCTCACGCCTGTCATCCCAGCACTCGGGAGGCAGAGGCAGGAAGATTGCTGTGATGTGAGTTTGAGGCTGAGCTCAGGGCCAGCCTAAACTACAAAGTGAGACCCTGTCTCAAAAAAAACCTTAAAAAAATAATAATCCCTTAGAAATAAATCTAAACAAGGGGTCAAAGATCTGTACAGCAAAAATTGAAAAACACTGAAGGGAAATGAGGAAGACCCTTGAAGACAGAAAAGTTTTCCATGTTCATGAATTGGCAGAACCAATAATGTAAAAATAGTCTATAACCAAAATTGATTTACTGATTTAACAATCCCCATCAATGCAGTGATACTCTCCACAAGACTAGAAAAAAAAAAAAAAAACCTTAAAAACCCTTCATGAAGAAGCACAAAAGACTCAGAATAACCAAAGAATTCCTGAGCAAAGAGCAATCTTAGAGATATTATAATACCAAATTTCAAAGTATACTATAGAACCAGAGTAACACAAACAGTGTGGTATTGCTATATTGACCAATTAAATAGAGATCCCAGAAATAAATCCACAGACCTACAACCATCTGATTCTCAGAGATGTAAAAAACGTAGGTAAAAACAGAGAGGCAGACAGAGACAGACAGACACAGACAGACTCTTCTAGCAAATTATGCTGGGAAAACTTGATATTCAAATGAGGAAATGAGACTAGATCCTCATCTCTTACACTGCACAAAAAACCACCAACTACAGATGGACCAAACACCTAGACACAAGACCAAAAACTGTGAAACTGTTAGGAAAAAATGAAGTCATAGGCATAGATAATAACTTCCTATGACTCTACTAGCTCAAGAAATAGTAGCAAAAATAACAGCAAAAAATCAACAGCAAAAGAAAAGATCAAGCAAATGAAGAGACAACCTGCAGAATGGGAGAAAGTATTTGCCTGCCCACTCTGATAGAGGGTGGAATAACAAGACAAAGATTAAAAACAGCAGCAAAACAACAAGCAATCTAAAACTGGGCAAATGAACTGAATACACTTTTCTTTATCTTTGTATTTTTTCCATTTTTAATGAATCAATAGCAGCATCCAATCCCCCAGGACTCCCACCCACAACTTCGATGGCTCCAAGTGGGATCCTGGGGCCGAGGCTGCAGCTCGGGGCAATGGCAGGCCAGACTGTGGGTTTCCAGCTGTGCTTGGCCACAGGGCTGGCAGCCGGAACCTGGGGCAACCCATCTGGTCTCTTGAATAAAAGTCAAAGCTGGATTCTCGCCATGGCCTCTTGTCTCCCTTGTCCTAAACAAGGGGCCTGGCAGCCCTTTGCCCTAAGCCACTCTGGAAGGTCATGTTTGCTGGGCACTGGCCCAGCCAGGACAACCCTTCGCACTTACTCAGGTCCAGAGGCTTTTAGAATTCCAAGCCTGGGGTGGGGATTTAGCTCAGCAGCACCGCGCCTGCCTCACACATACAAGGTCCCAAGTTCAGTCTCTGGTTGGGGGTGCATTCCAACCCAGAACCAAATAGTACTGGGAAAGCAAGAAAGGTCTGCCAAGGGTTGGGGTTCCAGAGGTGGACCCAGTGCTTGAGGGAGGCTGGTTCATGACTGGTAGAGAGGATGGATCAGCAGGGGCTACAGCCCCACAATGATTTTCGTTTAGGGAGGTGAACCTAAGAAGGGTGACAAGGCACCTTCTGTTACGTGGCAGGTTGACAGTAGACCTGGAAAGAGATACTGTAGATTGTGGCGAAGATGGCAGGACCCAGGCCAACCACGGTCAGCCGGGCAGCTCTGTAGCACACAGGAAGACGGAGCCTTTTGGGGAGGAACGGAACGGCGGCCAAGCTCCAGCACAACCCCTCTGCGACTCCCATCCCCAGCACTGGGGCCCAACCCTCCCACATGGGCTGGGGTTCCAGCCCACGGCTTTAGGACACAAACATGAGGCTCTTCCTTCAGCCTTCACCATCACTGTCTTCAGCCAGCACAGGGGTGGGCCCCTGGGGAGAGTGGATGGGGTCTAGCATGGAGCCAAAGAATAGCGGGCAGTACTTCTTGGGTGGGGGAGTTCCAGGCACTGGACCAGGCTCAGATTCCTCATCGTTGTCGTCATCCTCTTCCTCTGAGTGAGAGCCAGGACTACAGTGGTGCTGGGGGCCAGGAGTAAGGAGGGGTCACTGAGGGGAGGGCCCGTGAGGCCTCACTACCCACAGTGGTTTCCATGGCAATCACGAAAGAGTCAATGGAACAGACCTTTCTTATCAGTCATACAAATGGCCTGTAAAAATATTTCCCATCTTTAACAATCAAGAAATGCAAATCAGGGCTGGGGAGTCAGCTCAGTGGTTCCTGCACCTGTCTTGCAAACCAAGGACCCAGTTCGATCCCCAGTAACCACATACAATACTGGGTGTGGAGACTCACACCCAGCAGCAACCAGTACCACACACCACAGTGCTGGGCGTGGTGGCTCACGCCTGTCATCCCAGCACTCGGGAGGCAGAGGCAGGAGGATTGCTGTGATGTGAGTTTGAGGCTGAGCTCAGGGCCAGCCTGAACCACAAAGTGAGACCCTGTCTCAAAAAAAAAAAAAAAAAAATGCCAATCAAAGCTATACTGACATTCCACCTCACGGATGGGAGAATGACTATCATTAAAGAGTAAAAAGAATGCCAATGATGCAGGAAAAAGGAAATCTCAATCCACTAGTGTGGGACCACAAATCAGTAGAGCAATTACAGAAATCAGTGTGGATCACTTCATAAAAGGAACAAAACAATTACTCCACGATCCAGCACTACCACTGCTCTGCACATGCCCGAAAGAATTCAAGTCATAGCTCTATGGAGGTGTCTGCCTTCTCATACCGATCACGGCAGAATTCACAAAAGCCACGTCATGGAGTCAGCCGAGGCGTAGTCAAGGGATAAATGGGCAAAGACAACGAGGTATGTATGTCAAGGGGTGGGATTTAGCCATGCACAGCACAGCGCCATCATTTACCAGAGCATGATCCAATTCAGGATCATCATGGTAAGTGGATCAAGGAGGATTGCTGTGATGCGAGTTTGAGGCTGAGCTCAGGGCCAGCCTGAACCACAAAAGCGAGACCCTGTCTCAAAAAAAAAAAAAAAAAAAAAAAAATTCCATTTGATGAAACTCAATATGCATTAGTGTATATGGAGGTGTGTGTCTGTATATGATGTGTATGTGTGTGTATGTGCAGGGGGAACAAATTCACAGGAGGTCCTCAACCAATCTCCCTGGCAACACTGGCTTCTTCTTTCCTTCCCACTTACTATGAACACTCAGCGCTTCACGAAGCACCATTTCTGAACTACCTCAAAGTCTATCTCCTGCCTCACTGAAGATCTATGACAACGTCTTCAGCTGTTTTTCTGGCTGACTACTGGAGACTAAGGACTCATTTCCATTTTTCAGTGAGAAGGCAAACTTCGCAACTCACCAGGAGCGGACCTCAGAGCCAGAACTCTGCCAGCTGAGAAGCCCCTGCGGGGTAGGCCAGCACTGGCTGAGCCAGCGTCTTGACCTCACAATTACCTGGGAGCCCTGGGGATGTCAACACACGCGGCAAACTGGCAGACTTGCCACCGTCCCGTTCAGCCTGGCAGCCTGGCTGGCTTTCAAAAATCACAAGGAGATGATGAGCGCTTGAGAGACAGTGTCACAAAAACAAAGCCCTGGGTGGAATGTCTGGGGCCGCTCAAGGCGGCTCCCAACACAGGCGGCAGATGCTGCCTCTGCGGCTCTGGCAGGAGCAATTCAAACAGCATTTGCCCCAAAGACACATTGTCCTCCCTGAAAGGTCACATCACAGCTGCCAGCAGGAGGGACGCTGACATGCCATCGTCCACAGCCACAGACAGACTGAGGCGGTGCAAAGAAAGCGATTTGCCAAATAAAACATTCCCTAACAAGCACAAAACTAGAAAATACACAAGAGCAAAACATGGGATGGCATGCTGCAACATTTCCCAGCCCTTAAAGGTTTCCCATGTTATTTCTCCTCATATTATAAAAAATTGGGTCTAGGGCTGAGGATTTAGCTCAGTGGTTCCAGCGCCTGTCTTGCAAGCACAAGGACCCGGGTTCAGTCCCCCATAACCACATACCATACTGGGTGTGGAGACTCACGCCCAGCAGCAACCAGTACCACATACCACAGTGCCGGGCGTGGTGGCTCACGCCTGTAATCCCAGCACTCGGGAGGCAGAGGCAGGAGGATTGTTGTGATGTGAGTTTGAGGCTGAGCTCAGGGCCAGTCTGAACCACAAAGTGAGATCCTGTCTCAAAAAAGAAAACCTTAAAATACAATAAATAAAAATAAAATTAACCATAACACAAAAATTTTTGTTTCTCTTCAGAATGTAATCATTAATCTCATAAAATTGGGTTAGTGTAATTAATAAGTAAAGCAAAGAAATTGGTGTTATTTCTGGCTATCTTAATGTTTGGTAAATACAGCTGAGGACTTTAGGAAATACTATGAGCCAGGCATGGTGGCACATTCCTGTAATTGTAGCATCTAGGAGGCTGAGGCAGGAGTATCTCCTGAGTTTAAGGCCAGCCTGGGTTACATAATGAGACTGTCTCAAAAAACAAAACAAAATGAAGTGATCTAAAACAGAGATGACGGCTGTCCACTGTTACCTTAAGGGCCCTAGAATGGGGCTCAGTGCAGGTCATTTGTCCTGAAAAGACCATGTCAATTTCAAGACACTGAACACACCTTTCCACAAAAGCCAAGCCACGCCTTGCTGTAGCTCGTGGCCATAACTCTTCAGTACTAGGGATCAAATCCAGGACCTTGCGCTGACAAGGCAGGCACAGAACCCCTGAGCTACATCCCTGGCCCCTGGCCAAAACCTTTCTAAAAATGGTCCTTTCCCTCCAGATCAATACATTTTAGATTGTGAATGTAAAATCTGTTAACAAATATCCTCAGAATGTCCAGCAAACCACAAACCTTTACTCAGTAGTAAGCTTAGCTTCAAACTCACACAAAATAGACCCGATTAGAATGACTCACCTCGGCTGACTGGGCAAGGACCAGCTCATGGTGTAAAGAACTTTCTCCTTCAGAGAGGACGCCACTGCGCTCTCCACCAGCATTCAACTGGATTCTGTTCCTTGAAAAGAAATGAGCACAGTCATCCAGTTTAGTTAAGGGTGCCACCCACATCGTGCTTAACGTCACCAGACAGTTCCTTTCTCAGTGGGCACCCAGACAGCCCGTGTACACCCTCACGAGGGTGCAGAGACGGCACACGGTCTCTGTCCTCCAGGAGCTGCAAACTAGGGACCTAAGAGGTCACAAACGGGCACACTTCTCTCTCTCTTCACACACCACCCCTCCCCTCTTCGCCTGGCCACACTTCTTAGAAAAGAATTGCACCCAATGGTTTAAAAATTACCAAAGAAAAGTCACTAAAAAAAAAAAAATCTCGATTTCTGTCTTTTCTCCCAAAATCAGAAGAGAACACACTAAGTCCATGGAATCTTGACGTAAAAAGTAGCTAGGACCAGGCAGAGTATCCACTCTTGCCTTCTCGTCAGTCACACCCTTTTCCCCCTTGCTCCTCCCATTCTGCAGGTGTGTGTACCTGTTGTATTGGTCCCACTCACCTTCCGTTATCTACCGAAACAGGAGAAGTAAAGATGTGTATTGAAGGCACTCAGTGTGAGGTGTTTTGTTACACAGCACAGCAAGCTGACTGAGACAGGAAGGTTCACGGGAAATGCGTTAAAGAAGTTTCCAGGGAGGAAGGAAGAGGAAGCATCCCAGGAAAGGTACCAAGCGCGCACATATACCCTGGGGGTCCGTGACACAGAAACCTGGCTGGGGTCACTACACTTACACGATGAGCTCCTGCTTCAACTGCTGCAGCTCGTAAGCCAGTTCGTTTTTCTCCCCTCGTAAACTCTGGAATCGCACACAACATTAGGCCGCACAGGTTACTTTAGTGGAGAATCAACAACAGCACAACCCCACCTTGCGGGCTGTAAGCAGACTGCGCACCTCTACGAGGCTTCTGTATTCTCTGATTGTTGACTGAAGTTCTTCTGTTCGTAAATCCTTCTGAAGAGTACAAAAAGGAAGAACAAAAAGTGAGCCATTGAATCATCAGGTCGCCAATGAGGCCAGGAGGAGTCTTCAGTTCCCACTCACCACGTTGTTTTCTACCAAGCAGCTAACCAGCCAGTGTTTATGACGAAAACGCACAAGTATGAGAGAGTGCACCAGTTACAACACGTGACATCATGCTCTGTGTCTGGCCCGATGGAATTAGCCAATAAAAGGTGACTCTTGAGCTCAAATCAAAATTTATGATGCAGTTAAGGAAAAAACTACTGATCAATGAAGTATTAAATGAAATATTAAACCCACTAAGATCACTATTTGCTACTTTAAGACCAGAAGGTACAGGTGGTAGATATCTAATGTATTGTTGTGTACCCTGATCGGCACAAGGGAAATGTTCAACCAATAGATGCTAGGTAGGAATCTGGAATACAGACAGATCAAAGTCAGACCACCTGTCTCTTATGATTTCACCACGATTATCACAAGGTCACTGCTGGTACAACATTCAGCATCTCAGGCACAGTCCACTGACATGTAGGACATGGAAGAGGGACTTATACTGCTCGTTCTTCTCCTTCTTTCATTGAGTTGTGGGCATTTGTTCATTTAGACCCTGTCCTCCCTGTGTCCCTTAAAGTCACCATAACTAGCATCTCACAGCTACCATCACTTGTCTCCAGAGAGGCCATAATCACACACACAGGATAAACAGAATGGTATCTATGGTATCAATCAATCAGACTAGGTAGCAAATACCATTACGGGGAATCTCTTCCCTACAAATCAGTGACAGGACACTCATTTGTATGAGATATTTAAACTGCCTTGCTATGCACTCAGTGACTTGAGGCTGAATGTTACAGTCGTTCTATTTGTAGATGAACTTGACCAGAATTGTGTGAATTTGTTCAAAGGTACCAGTCAGTGTTCTTTACTAACAGAACATTTTTCTGTGTGTCTCATGATATGATAAACTCCCTCGTATCTTTTAATAGGGGTAAGCCCACACAGAAGACCATTGCCTTCAAGACTCGGACGAGCTCACTAATCCCACAGGATTCCCACAAGGAAAGGTCAATACTAACCTCTTGTATACTTGCCTCTTTATTAAGCAGTGTGTTCTCATACGTGTGCAATTGTATCTAAAAGGAAACAAATTCAGAGAAAGCCATTAGGACACCGCCTCGCGCTACAGAGTCACGCCCCAGGAGAGACTTAGTTTCTGAGAAGCCGGTAACATGCACTTGACAAAGAGGTGTCACTTCCAGCCTTCTAAGCTCTCCACTCGGAGCTCACTGCCTCCCTTTCACCGTTAAGGAAGATCTACCCAATGTCACACTCACAGTCACAGAGACCGGGGCGGAACCAAGCCTAAAATGAGTCTGGCTCCATTAGTATGTCCTCCCCTCTGTTCTAGACATCACGTAGGAAAAGGATGTGACCTGGGCCTCTTTTGGATGAAAATGAAAATCCAGATAGGACATGAACATAGATGTCATAAGTCCACAATAAAGACTCTTCCTCTTAGAAAAACTGAATTTTAAAGTGTTGAAGACTTCTCACAGCATATTGGATTTTACAGACACATAAGCTTAATAGGTCAAGAGCAAGCTTGTTAACACGCATTTATAAATAAGATAGAACTGGTCAATCTGTATGACTGAACTGAGAACGTGAAAACAGAATCAACGAAGTCCAAGGCAGAATTATCATCGTCATTCTGTACATTGGATGTCTCTTTCCTGGTCTAAAGGTATTTTTCAAACAGCCATCTGAGTTCCTGGGAGAAATATCACTCAGGTAAAAGATGAGAAAATTGAGAGAAAAAGATTAACAACTCGCTTGACACTGAAAAGCTTTCTGGTGGAGAGATAGTCTGAATCCACACTTCTGCCTCCTCACACTAGTTTGTCACAGTCGTAGTTTTCAAACAACCTATAGAAGTGTAATGTCTAAATTTTAACTGTAATCTGTAATTCATGAATATTCACCTAAAATTTTGGCTTCTTCCAGGAAACTTTAAAATTTCACACATCTTAATTCCAAACCTATACAACAAAACTATTACCTTAGCCAACCATGGAGGTGACAGGAAAATGACAAATAACTTATTGAATAGCAATTTCCATTTCAGATAACACGCAACAGATAATAGAAGTATTACTACAGATTGGGTTTTTACATATAATATAGACAAAAGTTTTTTGAAAAAATATTCATTCCTTAATCAAAATTAGATTTTTCTCATTCTTTAATAAGGAACCTAAAAAGATTTTTTCTTTTTTTTGTATCAGGAATTGAACACAGGAACTTGTACTTTTGAGGTAGAAGGGGTGCTACTGAGCTAAATCTCTGGCCTTACAATTTCTATTTTTAATTTTCTGCATTAAGAAGATACAATTTCAGGTCAGGGATTTAGCTCAGTGGTTCCAGCACCTGTTTTACAAATACGAGGGCTTGGGTTCGATCCCCAGTAATCACATACAACAATGTTGGGCATGGTGACTCACGCCCACCAACAATCAGAACCACATACCACAGTGCTGGGCAAGGTGACTCACGCCTGTAATCCCAGCACTTAGGAGGCAGAGGCAGGAGGATCGCTGTGAGTTCGAGGCTGAGCGCAAGGCCAGCCTGAACTACAAAGCAAGACCCTGTCTCAAAAAAAAAAACAAACCCAAAACAGTTTTAAGCTTATTTTCCATGACAGATACCCAACTCTGAATACACCTTAGGCCACTGACTTGTACACTTTAGGTCAATGTTATGACATGTGAATTATACATCAGTATAGCTGTTACCAAAAAGTGAAAAAGCAAAACAAATTGTCTGTTATATAACTCAGACATTTGCACGAGTATAAATTTTAGAATTTATAACCACAGGTTATGGTGTCAGTGGGAGATCTATACCTTCACAGTACAAAACTGGCTTTATAGAGAAAAATATTTTACTAGTATTTGCAAAGTGCTTACTTGATGCTCTGTCTCAGTTTTAGACAGTTCCTCCATCTTCTTTTCCAGTCCATCTATATCCAAAGCGTTCTTCAGATTCTAATACGAAGGACAATAATATTCTTAGATTTAATACCAACGAAAGTAAAAACATCACAGTCTCTTAGAGGAAGCGATACAGTACTTTCATCGCCAATATTATAACCCACGTAAGGCTGAGAAACGCAAGTTTAGGCTGTGCAGAGATACCTGCTCCTTTGACGAGGACCAGGCTGGGATGTTCTCAGCGGTGCTTTCGTATGTCCCGCTCCCCACCCCAACACCCGCCCCGGAGTGCTGGCTTCCATGGGATACGGCCAGTTCCCGGGAGCCCTCTGTTCACTAGACTGCAAGTATCTCACTCTCCGCCCACCACTCTTGCGTTTCCGTATTTCCTTGAGCACCCACACACCTTCCTCCACCATCCCTCCATCTTGCTGCTCGGTCGTTACCCTTCAGCCTTTGCACCAGCTCATTCCCTCTTCACTCAGCTTCCATGAAATGCTCGGACCTCCCACTCCCACATGCTCCAGTTCCCTTGTCTATCTCTTGCCTCTCTGTATTTGTGTAAATTAGTTTGCCACCTAATCCTTGCCAGCAGGTCACCTGAAAAATGAGTGACCTTTAACCTCAATAGGTACCGCCGATCATATCACATGATCCTAGTATATTTACACTGCCTTTTACCTAAAT